>OX359250.1:39042166-39141373 GCA_947179485.1 Allacma fusca | reverse complement strand
CCCATGGAATGGCTGCCCATGGAAGACCCATGGAATAGCTGCCCATGGAAGACGCGTGGAATGGCTGCCCTTGGAAGTCCATGGAATGGCTGCCCATGGAAGACGCGTGGAAAGGCTGCACATGGAAGTCCCATGGAATGGCAGCCCATGGAAGACGCGTGGAAAGGCTGCCCATGGAAGTCCCATGGAATGGCTGCCCATGGAAGACGCGTGGAAAGGCTGCCCATGGATTCTTAATGAAATGGCTAACCATGGAAGACCCATGGGATAACTAGCTATGGATTACTCATGAATGGCTACCCATGTATCACCCATGGAATGGCTGCCCATGGAAAACCCATGGAATGGCTGCCCATGGATTACCGATGAAGTGGCTGACCATGGAATACCCATGTAATGACTGTTCATGTAATACGCATGGAATGGCAGGCCATGGAATACGCATGGAATGGCTGAACATGGAATACCCATGGAATGGCTGCCCCTGGAATACCCATGGAATGGTTGCCCATGATATACCCATGGATTCTGTCCATGGAATACCCATGGAATGGCTGCCCATGGAATACCTATGGAATAGCAGACCATGGAATATCCATGGAATGGCAGCTCATGGAATGCCCAAGCAATGGCTGATTAAGGAATACCCATGGAATGGCTGCCCAGGGAATACTTATGGAACGTCCATGCAATGGCTGCCCATTGAATACTTATGGAATACTCATGGAATAGCTAATCATGAAATACCCATGGATTTGATTACTATGATTTGACCAAGCATCCGCTGCCCGCATATTACCATCGAAAAAGCTGCCCTTGAATCGGCCTCAAATTAGCTGTCCATGAACTACCTATGGTAGGTCTATTCATCAATTGTTCATGGATTCCTTACTGTTGGAATGTTCTAAGGTTGGTTTTGTGCAAATTTAATAATTTACAGTTGAGATAATGACAGGTTGAGAAAGACATTTGTACGCGATCAAGAAATTTGTAAACACACAGTGAAGGTTTTATGTAGGGTTTGCTGTTAGTCTTCATTACCTTTATTATGGCACGTTTAGAATCTATTGCATTTACGTTACGTAGCAATACATAGCGGCGACGTCTTATGTTGACAGTGGTTTGTCATTCCAGAAAGGGAACGGAATTAGTACCACTACTTACGATATCTACTGTATTAGGATTACTCTACAAATGAAGTGTTAACGTGTAAAGTGACCCATCTTCGAAACGCGTTAAATGTAATAAAATTACCTGTTGTTACTATATCATTTAACCCTTCGATGGTGATACGTATAGCTAAACAGTCGGTAATAGCGAACTTGCTATATAGTAATTTGCTCTTAGACAGCATCTCCTTTATATTCGTAAAAATGAAGGATCCAAGGTTATACCAGGATTTGAGGTTCATTAGGATCGCATTCGAAGTTCCGTGGAAACTAGTATATAGAAAATTTGCAGTTGATTTGGAACGTCCGACCATTTATTAGGCTTCGGGAAAATCGGGGCAACAAATAAATTCTTAGGATACTGGGAATTACATGGTAACACTGGAAAGCTATTAGGAATTAATTACCTTTTAACTTCATTTCACTGTATAGTATGTACCAGCAATTGAATGTTGCAGACAATTATTTTTGCGAGAATTCGATTCAGAGATGCTACTTGAATAAATGTTTACATTGAAAATGTATTCAGTCAAACGTAAGTATGACCATCTCCCTTGTCACCAGTTACTTAGCCTTTTACATATAATGCCATGGTCACTTGTCATACTACACTGACTCAATAATAATTTGTACAAATTGAGGGGTGATATGCGTACAGAGGTGTGGAATAATTTGAAATATTATCTTTAAAATAGTATTTTAAATACATTCCGTATTTTGTATTTGGTGTTTTTGTCGCCGTTAATGTTTCAAGATATTTTGTATCTCGTATTTTCAAGATCAACGAATGCTATGATATTTTGTATTTATTTATCTTGTAACGTTGTCCATTCCATATTTCAAATACAAAATGTCATGTTAAAATACATAGCTCTGGCCCCTATCAAAGTTGTCCGTGAGCACATGATCAAATAAATATTTTAAAGCTAAAAAAGTTTTTTAACTTTTCGGTTTGCAGGGATTACTTTGTGGATAAATGCATTACATTCAATGTATGTGGGGGCATTAGAAAAATAAGTTTTCCACACCCCTGTATGCGTATCGTAGTAGGATCATTTCCAACAGTTTACACGTAAAAACTACCAAAGACCAATTAATTTACTCACTTCGTACCGAATGCGATGCGATGCGATGTTAGCCATCGATTAAGAATAATTTTCAATTAAATAATTACATGAGTCATTGGTTTTTAAATTTGTAAAGCAAAGTACTCACTGGAAGTGGCAGTAAGTCATAAATTATGTTTAACGCTTGTTGGCATTCCAGTATTCGTTACAACGATATGTAATTAAAATCGATTATTTGTTATCGCAATTTACAAATAATTTTGCAGCCGAGAGCAGGTTTTTATAAACACTCGGAGGCGCCGTCCTACAATCTTGTAATTATATATATGGGATTGATAATGTATGCAGTCAGTTGTACTTTCTAAGGACGACGAATGAGCATTCAATTCAAGTTTTAGTTTATCAGATTTTCGAAAGTTTTCTTATGTTTAGGAAATACCTAACTCTAATGAAGGTTAAGTTTAAGTGGACATCCTTGCTTGTGGATTATATTTGTCTCCATTTCATCTGCATTAAATGAGCCGAAGATTGACCGCCATTAGATTCGGCTCTACTCTACGGACATTCCATGGGTCTCCATTCCGTAGGCAATCCGTTGTTATGCATACCACGGGCAGCCATTAGATTCAAATTCTATGGGTACCTCTCCCATGGGTGTACCATGGGCAGCCATTCCAACTAAAGTTCATGCGCAGCTCTCCCATGGGTATACCATGAGCAGCCATTACATGGGTATTCAAGGGGGCCCTCTAAAATGCGTATTATCCGGTCATAGATTCCTTGGGTATTCCATGGCCAGCCATTTCATCGGTAATCCATGGGCAGCCATTCCATGAGTTTTCCATGGGCAGCCATTCCATGGGTGATACATGGGTAGCTATTCCATGAGTAATCCATAGCTAGTTATCCCATGGGTCTTCCATGGGTAGCCATTTCATTAACAATCCATGGGCAGCCATTCCATGGGACTTCCATGGGCAGCCATTCCACACGTCTTCCATGGGCAGCCATTCCATGGGTCTTCCATGGGCAGCCATTCCATGGGTATTCCATGGGCAGCCATTCCATGGGTCTTCCATGGGCAGCCACTCCATGGGTATTCCATGGGCACCCATTCCATGGGTAATCCATGGGCACCCATTCCATGGGTAATCCATGGGCATCCATTCCATGGGTATTCCATGGGAACCCATTCCATGGGTATTCCATGGACATGGAATCCATAGTTGTAAATTTGGCATCTTTTCACCATTCCATGGTCTCCATGGTCATGGAATTTTTCCATGGATTTTAGCAACACCCGTTCAAAACTGGGACTACTGTTAAAGCTAACAATAAGCCAGATAACTTATTGCAGTTGTTGCAGAACTAACTCCATTTAAACTATTCCAAGGGGTTTCCATAAAAAAGTTGACCTTTTGTTTAAAATTCTTGATGTCATTTGCAATTTTAATACTGGCAAGGAATAAACAATCCAATGTAATATAGTGCAACGTTTTTGCTGTTGTTATTTTATTTGTGTTTTTACAATTGACTTCTCGTATTTTTGACAGCAGTTGAGCACGCTGGGAAATAGCATTTTTATATGATGTTGAACCACGTGTAGTAAAGTTTAAGCATGAGATAGGGTAAGTGAAACTGAAACGGTTCCTAGCACTCGGTACAAGAGACCGCATCTCATACTTATGCAAGCAAGAATTTTCTACAATTTTTCTCTGAATATGTTTATCTGATGATTTCGCACGATGTATTTCTTCTACCGTGTTAGGAAAAAACTCCGCCGGAAGATTTTACACCGTGGAAAAGTTTTAAGTGTCAGCCATGCCCATAATTCTTAACGTAATTAGCAAAAATTATGTCATCTGAGAACTAAAAAGAACATGCTGTACTACAAACTGCAATGAAAAGTAATGTGTAATTAAATGTTAATGAGCAATTCAGCTATTCGTAAATCCTGAAGCGTCCTGACGTTACTTCATTTTCGGACCACAAATGTCAACCTAGGTCAATGAGATTTTTTACTATAGGTATGAATTCATTTACGAATTGGTATTGAATACTACTTTGTTGATGCCATTACGTATTTTTGGTAGAGTTGAGAGTGGAAGCATATGATTTAAGCAAACCTGATCCTGTTCAATTCAGAAAAATAGGTATTTAGGAAAAATGACTCAACTACTCCGGTCTCGTGAGTGCACAGACCACTACTCATTTTCGTAATTAACACGAGACCAATCAGGAACATATTTTTAATTTCAAAAATAAAGCGGACCAGATCTCAAAATTTCCGAAATAATTATGTATGTATGAGGAGGTCGGATTCAAACTGGAGTAAGACTAATTTGACATATTTTATAGAAGAAAAGAAAATCACAGTGTGACAAATTCCGCATCAAGCAAATTGTTAGCGCATTTAGTGAGAATAGCAATACGTACTTCCTCCAGGAGAGCAGAAACCGAATTAGAAACATCTGCAAGTCGGAATCACAGTATCCAGATTACAAGTACTACAACAACATTAAAAATCTTAGTGACATTTTAAAGCTGCGGATGAAAGGTATACCAGAAAGTTTGCTGAGTCATATTCCAATTGACAACTATGTAACCAAAACACATAAACTGTTCCTTAACCGAGTAGGAATATTCAAGATAGGACAATTGATACGTCCCAATGCCACTGAAAACATACCACGACATCAACACAGAACTACAGAAGCTCTAGTCTTAAAGTATGTTAGGGAACATCAAGATATACAGCTATCCGAGAAGTGTCCAACCAAGTTTGAAGTTTATGACAGTCTCGATAAAACACATTCTATAATATCAAGTAAAAGACTATACATGGCAATTTTGGTAAACACTTTTAAATTACACCTTTGCAATGAGACTAGGAAGAAAATTAATAGCAATAACTGGAACTATCTACAACAAAGCTTAAATACCAAAGAGAATGAAATAGTATGGAAGTGTTGGCATAATGCCTTATGCTCACCGACAATGGCCTATCAAATGGGACTACTAACATATAACCTCTGCCCATTCTGCCAAAGTGGAAATTGTAAATTAAGCCACAACTTTAAATGTGCTGCATTCCAGGAAATGTGAGAATATTGTAGAAAACTTGCTAAACAAATCAACCAACAATGGGATGATGAGGTCAAACTACATTGTAGAAATGTTAAAAATTGTTTCTTCCACGTCATCAGTGCTGCATACATGGTTACCTACGAGTACCTGTACCTAGAGCTAAATAATGAAATTTATGAACGAAAACCGGTAACACGATTAAAGCAAAAAATCTACGAAGCCATATACATACAACATATGTGTACGAAAACTGCCAACCCTTTAAAATGTCTGCGCTTCCAGACATATTGGAATCCCTTGAAGGTTTTATTCCAGACTACAAATACCAGCATTGACATTAGGCTCCCGAGCTTATAACTACTATAAGCACGTTTACTGAGCTGGGAGAATTCAGCCACTCCTGTAACCCATTAGCTGGGGGCATGTTAATGTGGATGCGTTTTAAGATGCAGACCAACATGCATTAGCTGGGGCTAAAAACCCTGTAATCCGAATCGAAAGCTGTAAGTTGTGAATGCTCAAAACGAGAGCTAATGTCTATATAATTAAGAACGTAATAACCATTGTAAATATTATGACCTGGTATATTGCAACTGAATAAATCAAAGATGCTTATCTAATAGTAAAAAAATTAGTTTGGTACAACTTGTATGACTTTCAAAATTTTTGATATGCGCATTTATTTTTCTCACACAATCAGCCCACGATCTAATCAGCCATTCATCAACTTTATAATTAGTATTATTACAGTAAGTACGATTCAACTGATATAGATTTATCGCTGGCAAATCCGTATTTTTATTATTTCCGCCTTCCGGTGGTCATCTTTCGAGAGAATAAGTCAGATTAGATGAAATATGGATTGTCAAGGGAGGGAATATGCTACCAACTACCGTAGCACTACTTAATATATTTACTTACGCAGAAGATACCTGCTTCAGGGCTTTCAATACATTCACAATTCCTTGATGAACTCTGTTGTTAGGGAAAACATAATTCGAAATATTAACACACGGTTAATGAAAGGCCTTTACAAGACAGGATCCGCTGTGCGAAATAAAATCTCCTTCGACTCTCCCGAAGATAATGTACGATTCTTCTGTAACATCGATTCAACAATTCCTGCCAAGTATGGTGTTGAAAAACGGGTCCCTTTTTCGAAGATAAAACCCAAGTCTGTGTGGTTGAATTTTGGGATTATTCCTACGCAGAGATGCGCATCCACAGTTTCGTTACGTTATGTTACACTATTACGATAGGTTTTAAAATTGTCGTTAATTATCATTACATTACTAAATATCGTATGAAAAATTCAGCGTAACCGTTCCGTTACTACAAGACAACAGCAATACTCCAGCGTTAATTTTCGTTACCATTAAAAAATATAAAATAGCCGTTACTTTCCGTTATCGTTACTATTATTGTCCGCTCGTTATAAACTAAAATGTCAAACAACTAGTGTTTCCGGACGTACCTGGTATGCAGAAAATGTAGCGAAAAGGCAATTTACAGTTTCTGTGTAGTTCTTGATTCATCTTCAATGTAAAAAAATCATCTGCAATGTGATCCGCATCCCGACTACCCGGTGTGGTAATCTCAACATTTGTCCTTTTTTCAAATTCATTTTCTCCTTTTATTAGCAGCAGTATTATCCATGGTTAGTTCTTATCTACTAGAAACTACGTTAGAACCAAAAATTAATTCGTAAGCCGATCAAACATAGTTTTTTTAGCAAAAGCGTGTGGATTGAGCAAACTAAAGAAATTCCGATAAACACTTAGCACACGCTAGTTCCGTTACCGTTACGTTATTGCCTGCTCCAAATATAGACCGTTACGTTAAAAACGGCGTTATTCCGTTATTGTTGGGTAAAAGTAACGTAACGGGCGCATCACTGAGTTATACCGATTTGAATATTAAAAATTTGGCTATCTCAAACACATTGTCTAACCATCAGCTACACTCGTGATTTTTTTTGGTTTCATTGAATCAAAATTTCGGATTTTTTCAAAAAATCACATGGACCATTTCGAAATTTTGGCGAATTATTTTTGACTGCCGACGCACTTTTTAGAAACTTTAAACTCAAGGGAAGCAAGAAGCTTACATTTTAAAATTTGTAAAAACTGCAGATTTGCGTGTGCCGGCAGTCAAATCGGGGGAAATCCGAAAGGGGTAATTTATATACATACCTAGTTAAGGCGTTGTACACATATTACCATGCACGTATGGATTGTATGCGTATACATACAGCCAGCATGCAAGCATTGCTTGCTCGCTGTAGTAGACGAGGAGAGGAGATTCCTGCCAACGTAATACACGGGCAGCGCCTTCGCTGTAAACAGAAAGCCCTTTCACGCTCCATTCCTTGGGACCGTGCCGCAGCTCAAATAGCCCCAAATTATTTTTTTAATAATTTGGGATTGGTTGGTTATAACCCGATAATATTTGGCCTCAATATTGGCCAAAAATATGTTTCACTATGGGAGTGACTGTTTTGAAAAAAACAGACCCCCATACCGATTTGTATGTTTCTTGTGAGAAGACCCCGACTACAATTAATAACAATGACAATTGGATCTATGCATCGAGGTGTCATAAGAACTAAACATAGTTACAACTTGCGCAGTCTACATGTAAGCTTACAATGTTGATTAATAACCCACCGAGTAGAGCATCTCGGGCGGTTAAAATTTGGGGGTTAGCTCGCAAAAAGCCCGGCCATCACGAGCTTCGAGCGGGTACGGGTAAAAATTATTACGTTTGACGGGTTACGGACGGGTACGGTCTTTTCATCGCGGTTAAAAAAGACCGTGAAAGCCCGTAAAAGCCCGTGAGACATTCCATTAGTTGTGAATGCAGGAGCAGCGGTTGTGAATGTACATAGACTTGAATGACTTGAACGAATTTCAGACGTTTGAAATTTAACTTTCAAACAAACTAAGGCCTGGTGTATGATACTTCTAGCCATTATTGTTTTCTTGCATACCTGTCTTTGTTATTTAGTAATAGTTTCATTTCGCGCTTCATTACTGTGGAAAATTCCATTTAGTCTAGAAGATGAATCCGTAGTAGTTCAAGTATTTGTAATAAGAATCCAGAAGTTAACATTGTAATAAATTCAAGAACAGCACTAGAAGTGCTTACCAAAGCCGAAATAGCAGCATAAGCTTTTGTATTGCCTTCTTAGTAAACAAGATAGTTTAAAGACTGTATGTAACAGTCAAGAACACCAATGTTTTAAAATACAGTTTTTCAGTCTGTAAGATATGTGGTATTTGCGGGCGGGTTACGGGCTTTTTTTAATTTTGCGGGCCGGGCCGGGCTTTTTCGATAAACATTAATTTCGGGCCGGGCGGGTACGGGTAAAACGTTACAAGCCACGGGCGGGCACGGGCCTAAAATATCCCACGGGGTGATGCTCTACCACAGAGCTGTTCAAAATACATGGTATTTTAAATACATGTATTTTAAATACATTTTTGTGTATTTTCGTGGCTAGGTATGTATTTTGTAGTTTGTATTTTGTCTTACGATGCAATGTATTTTGTATTTGGTAGTTTGTATTTTGTCTTACGATGCAATGTATTTTGTATTTTGTAGTTTGTATTTTGTCTTACGATGCAATGTATTTTGTATTTTGTAGTTTGTATTTTGTCTTACTTACGTAAAGTAAGCAATATATTTTGTAGTTTGTATTTTGTCTTACTTACGTAAAGTAAGCAATGTATTTTGTAGTTTGTATTTTGTCTTACTTACGTAAAGTAAGCAATGTATTTTGTAGTTTGTATTTTGTCTTACTTAAGTAAAGTAAGCAATGTATTTTGTAGTTTGTATTTTGTTCGCTTTATAAGCTACTTGTGTTTTTTGTTGGCGCACTTTCTTTGGGTTTAAAAATTCCGTTTATACCAAAAACCAATCGCATCAATGAAGTAAAACGAAATGCAATTGTTTTAACGTCCCATAAAACTAAATTCCAGATTTTGGATGTTCTACGTTTCAAGTATGTATTTTGTATTTTGTAGTTTGTATGTTCGTCGCATGAAGGATGTATTTAGTATTTTCTACGTTTTGAGTATGTATTTTGTATTTTCTACGTTTTGAGTATGTATTTTGTATTTTCTACGTTTTGAGTATGTATTTTGTATTTTCTACGTTTTGAGTATGTATTTTGTATTTTCTACGTTTTGAGTATGTATTTTGTATTTTCTACGTTTTGAGTATGTATTTTGTATTTTCTACGTTTTGAGTATGTATTTTGTATTTTCTACGTTTTGAGTATGTATTTTGTATTTTCTACGTTTTGAGTATGTATTTTGTATTTTCTACGTTTTGAGTATGTATTTTGTATTTTCTACGTTTTGAGTATGTATTTTGTATTTTCTACGTTTTGAGTATGTATTTTGTATTTTCTACGTTTTGAGTATGTATTTTGTATTTTCTACGTTTTGAGTATGTATTTTGTATTTTCTACGTTTTGAGTATGTATTTTGTATTTTCTACGTTTTGAGTATGTATTTTGTATTTTCTACGTTTTGAGTATGTATTTTGTATTTTCTACGTTTTGAGTATGTATTTTCTACGTTTTGAGTATGTATTTTGTATTTTCTACGTTTTGAGTATGTATTTTGTATTTTCTACGTTTTGAGTATGTATTTTGTATTTTCTACGTTTTGAGTATGTATTTTGTATTTTCTACGTTTTGAGTATGTATTTTGTATTTTCTACGTTTTGAGTATGTATTTTGTATTTTCTACGTTTTGAGTATGTATTTTGTATTTTCTACGTTTTGAGTATGTATTTTGTATTTTCTACGTTTTGAGTATGTATTTTGTATTTTCTACGTTTTGAGTATGTATTTTGTATTTTCTACGTTTTGAGTATGTATTTTGTATTTTCTACGTTTTGAGTATGTATTTTGTATTTTCTACGTTTTGAGTATGTATTTTGTATTTTCTACGTTTTGAGTATGTATTTTGTATTTTCTACGTTTTGAGTATGTATTTTGTATTTTCTACGTTTTGAGTATGTATTTTGTATTTTCTACGTTTTGAGTATGTATTTTGTATTTTCTACGTTTTGAGTATGTATTTTGTATTTTCTACGTTTTGAGTATGTATTTTGTATTTTCTACGTTTTGAGTATGTATTTTGTATTTTCTACGTTTTGAGTATGTATTTTGTATTTTCTACGTTTTGAGTATGAGTAGTTGTCGTAGTGGAGGTGCTGATGTTATAGCTTCCCATGTTAATTAAACGGGGGTAGATGCTGACCAAAATTACGTGGGAGTACATGTCGCATGTTAATTAAACGGGGGTAGATGCTGATGTTATCATACGGAGGGAGATGCTGGTCTCTGACGTCACCTATCTCCCTCTCTTATTACCATCCGACGTACTTACAGTATTCCATGTGGAAGCATACGTGAATATGTTAGAGCCACGCGGGCGAATTGCCGTTCAACTGTCAGCGTCTCACTCACACAAAAATTCTATCATATATGTCGCTAATGTTAACTATGCGGGCGGAGATGCTCGTATTATTCCACACATCTCCGGACCGTATCCCCAGCCAACGCACTCCACTCACCATACTCCATGCATATAATTTACTCATGTTGAACATTCCATGAACGTTTTGAAACGACATAAATACGTTCGTGTGTAACAGTGTAAACTTTCGTAATTAACGATTATGTGTATACATAATGTGTAAATAAAATTATTCAGAATTAAAAACTTGAGTATACATATGCTTAAAAAGAAAATGAATAACAGGCTTCCCAATTAGCAGGAACGACAGAGCAACGTATACGTTTCGGAAGGTAAGTAATCAAATATATGTAGACACAAAAATAATACGTCAAAGGATTAGTAATCATATGCAGACAAGAATGACTTAATATGAGTGATAGAATAAAAAGGGGCCGTTAATTTTTGGTGAATTTAGTACAGATTTGGCAATTTAAGCGGAAAAATGTCTGAGTTTTTTGTGTCTCTTCAGTCCAATGCGAGTTTAAATATTTTCCCTGAAAACACGGTTGGAAATTTTAAAAACAAGCTAAGTGGAGTAATACGATTAAATTCAGACCAATGGGAAGCTGCTCTAGTAGACTGTTCATACATTTATGGCCATGTTATTATAAAGAAGGATGAAAAACTCGGGAGCGTGCAGTTTTTGTGGTTTGATAAAGAAAGTGGGGAAGCTCATTTTATTGAGTTTGATTTCCTATCTACAGCGGGCATAAGAACTTTGCGCGAATTATTGGAGATGTTACCAGAGATATGTCCAATTACGAATATAGTTATCGAGGGCCATATATTTCGCTGTGACATTTATCAAGAGACCAAATCTTTGCACAAGATATGTTTTAGCCCCAAATTAAGTGCAATATTAGGAATAGATGATTATGATACGGGATTAATTGGCGACGCATTTCCTAAATTGACGTATAATCCTGGAGCGGATAATAAAATGTTGTCTATCGGCTTGGAGCAACATGATAATTTCTATAAAATATCATTCGGTAGTGGACAGAAAACACAAGATTTTGGCGTTGCTGTATCAAAGGAATATAGCTCCGAGGCAAGACATGAAAAAACAATTGTTCCAAAGGAATTAAGGGAAAAGGTTGCAAGTGCCATAGAAACTTACAGAAAAGATACCACTCCGGTAATAATTAAGGGAACTCAGCCCGTATATGCTAATGCAGGGAATACTAAACTGTTTTTATATTGTAATATAATTCAGCCACAGTATCTCGCAGATGTACAAGCTCCATGCTTAAGGATTATACCATATAAAGGAACATATGGTGAAATTACTCATAATTCCTTCGCGCCTCCTCACTTTTTAAACCTAAGCGTTTCCGATTTTGACATTATTCACGTTTGGGTACTCACGGAGACAGGTGAACCCGTAAACTTTGACTTTTCTTCTTTTTCGGTGACAATAAAATTTCGGGAAAAGAGAATTTTAAAATGAATACTAGACCATTTAATTGTAATGACGACTTGGACTTGTTTTATCGTCGCCTGCCGCATCAAATTGGGGGCGCAATGATGCCTGACGGTCAGTTCAACTTTGCTGGCGCGCGGAGGCAAAGAGGTGCGGGAATTGGTGGAATATTTGGCACCATTGCAAAATCAATTTTACCTTTTGCAAAAAAATATTTACTTCCGCACGCGTTAAGTGCTATTCAAAATACTGTAGCCGATGTTAGAAATTGAAGAGATTTAAAGGATGCATTGAGGATAAATTCTGTACAGTCACTAAAAGCTATGGGACGAGATTACTTGGACCAGACTGGTTCAGGACGTCGTAAGAAGCGGAAGGTCACCCGAAAGCGTAAAGTAGGTAAAGCAAAAAGAGCTCGAAAGAATACCAAAAAGAGATCAAAAACGCAAAAGAAAAGAAATTCTGTAGTAGGACGTCAACGGAGGAGAAAGCGTGTTAAAAACTCCCCTGTCTACCCAACAATATTCCATTAAATTCAGATAAGTAGAACATTATGGCAGCGTCAAACATTAAAACATAAAAATAATTCCCCATACACTTATGTAAGAGGTGAGACGTCCTTATTCTCTGATCCAGGGTACGATGTCACAAGATTGGGCACTCAAATTCAAACAGTTTTTCCAGTCACGAGCATTCAAGATAGACTTGCACCGATTCAGTTTTTTGTCAAGTCAAATGATACACAGTATGTAGACCTTCGATCAACAAAGCTAAAATTGAAATGTAGGATACTCGAGCCTAATAATGTTGCTATAAAAAGTGACGACATCGTAGCTCCCGTTAATAACTGCTTGCACAGTTTATTTTCACAAGCTTCGTGCTATCTTAATGAGGTATTAATTACTCCTCAGAGTAACTTATATCCCTACAAGAGTTATTTGGAGACAATATTGGGATATGGGAAGGGGTATAAGAAATCTCAACTGTCATGCGCAATGTTTACACGTGAGAATGACCCAGCAGTTATTGACACAGCTATTGATGATGGTTACACTAAAAGATACAGGAAATGCCTCAACAGTAAGGTATTCGAATTAATAGGACGCCCGTTTATGGACATTTGTTCACAAACAAGTTATTTGTTACCTGGTGTTGACATACGATTTGTCTTCACGAGATCTCCGGATGAATTTTGTCTCTTTACAAATACTGATGTGAAATATAAGATTGAAGTTCAAGAGGCTATACTATTAGTTGAGAAAGTTACTCTCATGCCATCTTTGGCATTGGAACACGTACGAGATTTGGGAAAGGGTAATAATGTATGTATGCCCATGAGACGTTTTGAAGTACGACAATTCACAATTTCACCAGGTGTTCATCAAATAACAAATGAGAACTTATTATCCGGACTCGTTACTTACCGTGTCATCATTGGTTTAGTTGACAGTAAATCATTTATTGGAGACCATAAATCTAACCCATTTGTGTTTCACAATCACGACCTCAAATATATCAATCTAACAGCCAACGGAGAAATCATTAACACGCCACTGGAGTTAGATTACAACCGGGACCTTTACCTTGAAGGCTATGACAACTTATTTAAAGGGTTGGATATACAAACCGAGGACGTGGGATTGGATATCACTTTCGAGCAGTTTAAGTCCAGCTTTGCCTTGTACGTGTACAATATTGCGCAAGTCAAGGAAGGGTTTGTGCCACCTAAGCACGGCAACGTTAAGCTGGAATTGAAATTCAACTCTCCCACACCAAGAGCACTCACATGTGTATGCTATTTGGAATTTCCGGCAATTCTTCACATTGATCGTTACAAGAACGTTTTCTTTAAAGATTTTAATAATATTTTATAAGTGGCTATGGATACTAATCAAATACGACAGATGCTCAACAGGATTTTTAACCCAAAAAAAGTTAATTATGACGTAATACCCTGTGACTATCTTGAAAATGTGAACCAGATGCACTACCCAATAGCATTGGTAGTGAATGATGAACCTCAAACATACCCAGGAAACCATTGGGTAGCCGTGTATGTACCAAAAAAGTATGGACCATTGTATTTCTTTTGTAGCTATGGTATTGGAATAAAATCTTATGCTGAGGATTTTACCAATTTTGCCAACAGACTTCAGTGTGAAGTCATTGAAAATATCAAATGCCTGCAGTCTCTAAATTCTAATGTTTGTGGATTATATTCAATCTAGTTTTTAATGAAAATGTATCGCGGATGTTGTCTTCTTAGTGACTATCATCATTTTTCAAATGATCCTAGAAAAAATGACCAACAAATTAAAAATTTCGGGAAACAAATTGCATTGCCTACTACGGCCCGACATCAAATTATTACAAAATATTCTGTGCAATGCTGTACACCATTCAAAATGTAAAACTAAATCATTTTAAGCTAATATTGTTCCCATCGTTTGTTGATTCCACGGTTAATTCTTTTTCCGGTGGCGGATATTTTTGGGGTGTCATTTGTTGGAAGCAAGTATTTCCACGAATCTTGAACATTTTTTGAAATGACCTTGTAGGGCACATTGTTTTTTACCAGAAGTGGGACAATCTCAGCGTAGCCAATTGTGGACTCCAAATTACGCCCCGATGCCAAGGCTTTTGCCAATACATTAATATTCGAAAAGGGAACATGTTTACCGTCAGCAACAATCTCGCTATTTTTATTGGAAGAAATATTTGACGCATGGAATGATTTCGTAATTGCATGGACTCTTTTTTCAATAGGCTTTTTCACCGGTTTGTTGCTCTTTTTATCTGTTTCTACTGCTAAAGGGGATTTAACTGCCATCTCATGTTTGCCATGCTTGTGGTTCTCTGTATGATCTGTAGTCGTATTGTCAATCGCGCGAGTAGTATTATTCTTCCTCATCATTGGCAATGCTGTGACAGTATTTAAATTCAAAGAGTGTCCACTATCTTCAGACGGTTCACTATTACTTACATAAATATCTCGTCTTGATGGAACTGACGAAACTAATATTGGCTTTGAAGCTTCAAGTGCACGCTGTTTTGAAAGTCTCCTGGCTGCATCGTTATACAATATAGCTCGTATATCATCGGGAATTTTCTCATTTTCAGATAAGACTTTCATTTTATGTTCTTCCAAGTTCACAGACCCGTTCTCCATCTTCGCTCGTTTCATGTTCATTAATAGTTCATAGTCTGACTCTGGGATTAACTTCATTTTCCTGGCCATTATGTATATCAGTTGCTCACTAACTTTGAGATGAGTGTAGGCAATTCAGAGGCAATAATTAACGGTATGAATGCACCTCCCCCTTTCTAAACAATAATAGCTCTTTCTTTCTTGGAATATTTTTTATATTTTTTAGATGCAATTCTGTTTAAAACATTCTTGTAAGGAACTAGTTTTTGCACTGTTTGTTTTGGGATACTGACGTTTCCCTTATAAACGTTCAACATGCATTCGCACAATGCCTTTATTTCTGATTTTTCGGCATTTTTGATACACTTAACTCGTTGTTGCTTCCCACAATTAGCAATGTACTGCAAAAAATGCCTATGCTTTTTTATTCTTGGAATAATGTTGATGATAATATACTACTATTGATGTTATCAGTTTAGTCAATTAAAGTAATCTGACGGTGTGACGTTGATGTCATTATTATTTAGGCTGCATAGGATGGAAGAACCGACTGTTGAAGAGCAGTATTTAAATATAGACAAGAATGGAAGTTTCGGCGGCATTAACCATTTCCTAGAAAATAACAAGTCAAGTAAAAACTTTGACAGAAAGGAAGTAGAAAAAAGTCTTTCTGCTTTAAAGTCCTACACTTATCACAAACCTATCAAAAGAAAATTTTCGCGGAGACAAGTTTACATTCCGTGCATGAATTATCAATATGTGATTGACTTAGTTGACGTACGGAAATATAAGAGACAAAATAGTTTTATAACTTATTTATTATCTTGCATTGATGGATTTTCAAAGTATGCCTACTTTGTGCCACTGAAAAACAAGAACCCAGAGACTGTTATAAACGGACTTGAAACAATTTTTCAAACTTCTAGTATATCCTAAAAAATTCAGAGTGACGCAGGACTAGAGTTTACATCGAAGCAAACTCAAAGTTATTTTCAAAATCACGGAATTCAACATTTTAGTACCAGCTTAAAAAGCACTAAAGCATGCCTAGTTGAAAGATTACACCGTACAATTTTCGAAAGGATCTCAAGATATCTAACGCATATGAAAACCAAAAAATATCTAAAGATTTTGCCTCAAGTTGTACATAATTATAACAGATCAAAACACTCCAGCATAGGCATGGCACCCGCTGAGGTTACAAAAGATAACGAGGTTGATGTATATCGTAAGTTGTACGGGGATCGTGGAGAGACAAAATCGAAATCAAAACCAAAATTCAAGGTTGGTGACAAAGTTTTGCGTGTGGAGTCACGCAAGCTCTTTCATAAGGGGTATCTAGGTTCATGGGAAAAAAATATTTACACTGTTACTAGGATTGCTAACACTCAACCATGGACATATTATTTAGAGTCGTCCGATAAAGTCCCCGTAAACGGATGCTATTACGCCCAAGAACTGCATAAAGTTAGTCATTTGTAATTTATCTTTTGAGGTATAATGTGCCTGTTTTCATACTGTATAGATATTTTCGAAGAATATCGTAAAACCCTTTGTTCAACGTCTGCGCCAGGCATTTGTGAAAAAAATTCATATAAGTGTAATTGTATTGTTTGCAACTCTGGCATGGCGCAAGTTGATATGAGCCTCAAAGGTTCTTCATCAGTCAAGAGTTCAAAACAATCCTCAAAACAAGAGAGGGGTGTCAAAGAAATATCGCTTCCATACCCTCCATTTCCTCCAGGTCCTCCAACCATATACAGAGAGCCAAAACAAATGAAGAGAACCAAATCATCGACTAGTTTTCAGTCGGTTATTCATTCTGTGCCTCTTCATTTACGTATTCAAAGCATGCCCATTGAAGGCAACATATATCCAAAAATTGAATTGGAAAGCAGTTGGGTGTTATATGTGGGGAACGAACTTGGCGGCCATGGAGACACCCATTTAAATATCCGAGACAGAACGCGACAGGTAACGTCAAGGGATATCGCTGAAAACACCTCCCCCTACGTTGTACTAGCCCTGCCTCTGGAGATGATCTACTCTCTCACGGAAGGTTTAAGTCAGTTGGCAAATTACAGCAGCTATAATCAGCAGCGTCAAAACTAGCACTCTCAATCTCTCAAGTTTATTGGTTATATTATTTTTGATCATTTTTAATATTCTATTAATTTAAAAATGGATTCGAATTTTCGTAAACCTGTAATGGAAATTGTGAATAAGCGATTTGATATGCGGCGGAAAACTCAACTTTCTGGTAAGTAGATTCACCTGTTTTGGTAGTTGCTTTTAAGTTAAACGCATAGATGTTTATTGACATGAATTATGTAAACGTACGTATTGCTTGAAAGTTATTACCTAAAACTGGGGTTTCTACTTATAGGTTCGAAACCAGGAGAAGGAGCATTGAATCATCCCTATCGTCGCCAAGAACGTAGCGCAGATTTGATGGATTCAGAAATTGTCGAGGGGAGAAGAATCATACCTACTCCTGTTGTCGGTTCATCATCATCGTCATCAGGAAATTTTCGCTACACGGATTCCGGCTCTATGGATTTACCCGTCTCCAATACTGTTGGAGAGGAGTCAAATATTTTGGGCTCATCTACTCATCAACAAGTCCTTGGAGGTGGTGATGGTTTTGATGTAGAACAAAAACGTCCTTATGATGCTGCTGCGGCTGCGGATATTGTTGGTGATTCATCCGATCCTGCTCCAAAATCTATTATCGATCCTGTGAAACCAGTTGTAGTTGCTCCTAACCAGAAGATCGTGTCATGCTATTATCGCACCCTGCCTTATGAGGGAAATGAGTTAACATTTGTTTACATCAAGCGTATGGGGAAGACCGTCAACATGAACATTAGTAGAATTCCGTGGTTAATTCAAAGGTTAGCTTATTATTAGGTTAGGGGATAAAGGGGATAATATGCAGGCAATGGGTCAGGCGCTTGAAAATTGTTATAACATGTACACCAATGTTGCAAGCGAAATTGATGAATCAGAACTTGATATTTGATTTTTCCGAGTGTGTTTATATTGTTCAATTTTCATGAATTCCATCCAGAATATATTATTAAAAAAGGTTCACCGGAAAATTGTTTAATAATAATAAAGACTATATAATAATTATATTGCGTGCATATGTACATTCATTCAATCTAATGACTCGAAAATTTTAATTCTCATCCAATGCATACAATAATAATTATTGAATTCATCAATAGCGAATAATAGCATATACAAATCTGAGGGTAAGATTCTTATCATAATACGGAAGGATTAGGGGTAAGGTGGAGGAAAGGAAAAGAGCTTGGCTGGACCCTTCTCTTCCTACCCTCTCCTCCTTCCCTTTATCCAGCCAAGCTCCTGGAGGGGGATGCGACGCAACGCAGAAGCAGAAATGACCCGAATTGTTTTACTTCTCAGTGAGGCTACACTATTTCTTTAATCATTCCTTATTCAAATTATTTCTGCAAGCTGAGCACAGTAAGAGAGCAAGTAACGCTGGGAAAAAAGTTTATCGAGTAAAGTAATCATGTCACGAATTTTATTCGGATACTACAAGGCTCGTGGATTTTACCACAATGGCCAACACACACGATTTATTTCTGACTTTTACGGTGTGAACCCAAAATTATGGCAAGACTTGGACAATACAAGACACACATACCAATATCGAAAAAGTTTCAGTGAACAAGACGCAAGGAAGGAGCCGAAAAAGTATTTTGATGAAATATCAGAATATTTCCAAAGTGTTGTGGAAACTCCCGGAATTGCAGGCATTTTCCTCTTAAACCAGGACAACGATCCAGATCTGAAACTGTTCACCTCACTTTGCCCTCATGGAAAATTCTTTCACGGAGCATTGTTAGCACAAGTGTTTGGAAGAAGCGAAAATACACCCCGGGAATTCAAATCTGATCAGAAATTGTTCGTTTGGATGGAACGGACAATCAATGGGATTTCGTCAAATTGGATACTCTTTTCCTCATACCTATGTAAGTACAGTAATTTCAAATAATTCTCAGTAATATAACATTATAACGTTAGTATTTTGTATGTATGTATGGCTGCATTCCTTGCACACTCTGTATATGGTATTTACCATCATATTCTCATTGTATATTTTTTGCAGATGGTATTAGGCTTCAGATCGATAATGAGTACTTGGATGACACCTATCATCGCCGCCTTTCCCAAGGATCGCAGGGGTGCCATGTTGATCGGTTGAAGAAAAATCTTACTCTGCTGGAGATTGAAAGATGGCATTCCATTGAAGGTCCAGGGGATAAGAAATCACGCAACCCAACTAATTTTCGTGTTCACCGGCAGTCATACGGTCGTCCCTATGAATCCTTCTACATGGAACATAGACAGTCTGATTTGCATTCTCCAAGGTGTACTTGGAATTTTGGTATTCAGGACCATATCAGCAAGTATGCATTTATATTTTTCGACGAGGAGAGTCTTCGTGTGGGTGTTGACTTTAATTTGGGTGCGTGTTTATCATCCCCTGTTTGGAGCTCACTGGTTGAACTGGTGAATGATAAAGCCCCGCGACCAATCACTGCCCATACAAGCGTGATTGATCAACAATTCCCACAGCGTGAATTTGCAATTACTTCAAACAAGTTCAAACGTTTTTTCGAAGAGATCTTCAAATTACTGAATGAAAAAATGTTTGAACTTGATTTTATTGAAGAACTGGCAAAAACCCAGAATAATATGCCAACCGATGTTACACCTTACTTTTCAAATTTTCCATCCTGTCCCTATGATGATGACTACAGTGGTAATACCGAAGTAAAGAGTTTTGTAGAGACTATATTCTCCGCCAGTGATAGGTCTCGCACCAATTTAGGATTGTATGATCAAAAAATATCCATGCATCATGACCAGACAATGTTACAGCGTATGAAGGCTAGACCTAGTTGGTACTATTGTAGAGTAGACACATCTGATGAAGAAGGTGACATTGCTGGCGATGGTAAAGATGACTTTGTTGATTCGGATGATTGTTATTAAGACATAACTTGTGTGTGTGTTAAATTTATTTTCATTTCTTTACATATACTGTACATTGTTTATCGGGAAAGATACATGATCTATATCTATGAGAATCTTTTTGTGTAGCACTAGTATCTATAACTACATAACCATGCGGTCTTGATGTTGAATCTTTGTATGCAGCTTCCAAAACTTCATCGGTTTTCCCAAAATTAATCTGTCTTCCTAAGATGTTAATAAATGTCGAATCTTTCACAAATTTAAAACATATTATGTATTTGGCATTTCTTGTTAGCACCGTTGCACCTTTTTGATAGAAATTCTGCAGGATTAGGATAACGAATATATTTCGGTGGTGACTCTCCCGACAGAATAAATTTTCAAATTTCTTTCCCGTTGTTGCTTCCGTCATTAGGTCGTCAATTATTACAAGGACTGGAGATGTGTTCCCTTTGTCGACATCATACTCAAGCCCACCTACAAATTCAATTTTATTGTTTGCATATTTCTGCATATCCGCGAATAAGGTCGGTTGGTTTTCAGAAAAACAGTAAATTATTCTCTCCACCTTAGGTTCAAAAATGTCGTCTCGTCGTTTTATAATTTCACTCACAAGGACTGATTTCCCTGATTGACTTGGACCCGCAATAATTAAATTACCAGGAACCCTTAATTTGTAGTCAAAATCATCCCCACTAGACATTTTGTTTTGATTTTTTTAAATTTGCCAATTGTATTTACTCAAATCTAATAAAGATAAGAAGTAACAATAACATGTACTACGGTATTGAAAGGCAACAGATAACTGAATATTTGACTGAATTAAAATAATTGTTATATGCCTTATTATTACACCTATTTTATTTTCATGTGACATGCTGCTTCCAACTTAAGCTCTAAAGTGAAATTTGAAATCATTGATGCAAGTTAAACACTATTGTATTTCTTCAATTTATTCATTCAAGTTAAAATCAACAACAACAACAACAACTGCATCATCATTTATATATATTCTATTGAAGTACTTAACAGAACTGAATGATTAACTTTTTTAAACTAGTTATAAGATATACTAGTATTACATCTATTCATACATTACTGAATCTTTATGCCCAAACGACAAACTGTTATACTTACTAATCCAATACTTTTTAGAATCAAAGCCACTTAATGCCTTTTTATTTAGTGTAATTGTGTATAACTCATGTTTAAGACTGCGGATAGATGTCATGGGTATGTTCCAAGTCACATCCTCTTCTAAAGACTTTGCAAACATTTCATATTTCAACCTGTTCTTTATTGCTGTCTTAACAATACCTTTAGCTCTAATATAAGGGACATGCTCATGTTGTAAATCGTCTAGTCTACGTAGGCAGTATAATTTGGGCGCTAAGAATATACCTTTAACCAAAATACTATTAGGCATTTCATCTTTCATTAAGCCTAGTATGCCTTTTTGTTCATTAGTGTATAATAATTCTTTCCTTTTGCCCTTACAGTCTACATATACACTGAAATCAAACCTTTTGTCATTGCATTCATAGTAGTACTTTTGCAAATCCTCATATAAGTCCCGAGTTATAATTAAATACACAAATGAATCGGTGTCCATCATACATATTTGCGATTTAGGGCCTGGATAATATTTTTTTGTAAACTCATAATGAAATTGGTACATGTGTGCTTTCGATATGTCAAGCACAGCACTACCAGCCGCTACCATGTAATCCATGAGAATTGACAATTTTTGCATGTAAAAAATAACCATATCCCCATTGAATAATATTTCCATGCTTTCTAATGTAGGCTTATTTGCCCACTTCATACACGCTTTGGCATTTCTTGCAAATTGACTATTCTTTTGCTTTCGCTTATCCATGCACATGCGGCCGTAGCACACATTGGGAATTAATTTCATTAAAACTTTTACATATGCAGAGCTTGCCTGCGAGCGTCGTAATGCACAGTATTCAACAAATGGCTTCATCCATTTCTTTTGCATGAAAGACAGTATCCTATGTACTTTTGTTATTTGTATACCTAACTTTAAGTACACCTTCAATATTCTGTAGTGCAAAACATACTTGGTCTTCGGTTTCAAAGAGCAAATTAATTTTTCCGATTTTAATTGATTATCACCGAATCCAAGTTTCCGAAATTGTTCTTGGGAGTGAGATGAAAGATGTTCAAAATCTATTTGTTCCTTTTCTGGTCCTGGGGCAAATTCATTAAAATAGTGATGCAATTCAGGAGGTATTACCAAATCAATCTCAAAAAAATAACCTCTTGTATCATCGTCTCCCATTGACAATACCCAATCATTAATTTCAGGAATTGTCTTATCCCTCCAATCAGACTGTCTAACCCATTCGTACCCACCGTATGGTAATGATTGGGACATGGCATACCCATAAAGATTAGTCATGTCCCAATATTGGAGGTAACTATGCGGCGTATTTGGACAATACTGACTACCCATATACGGGTTATTGACTTTAGCCATTTTTAAGCATGTTTGGGTTATTCCTCCTCGAATAGATTTTTCCAGAAAAAGATATTGTGCAGAATCTTGGATCAGATCGAATTCAGTTTGACTCATTAAAATACTTGCATCTTTACTCATACCCGGCAAGCTTATGTAATGTGCTGGGTCTACAGTAAAAGCTTGGATGGTTGTCCGTCTAAATTGCTCAAAAACGTCGCATAACAATGCAACATCTGAAAGTACATACAGGTCATGAAATTCCCCCATTGACTGAATATTAAATGCATTCCAGACTTTTGTTGCATGTGCATAATTTTCCTCAGTAATTGTTTTCTCCGTTAAGGAAGAGTAAAAATACTCCATGGATGGTGATTGGGTTTCATTAAACTTGGAAAAATCGCTCATGTATTCATAGGGGTAATATTGCTTTTGGAATAATAAATCAATTTGTTCGGCTGAAAAATCACTAAATAGCTCTTTTACCGAAGTAAAAATTTCGGTCCCATCTTTTCGTGCCGTCATGACTATGTTTTCGAGTGAGTCAGGAAGGAATTTGAGAGAATCAACAAATCTAATGGTATTATTCTTTTTTGTTGAAATAGAAATACTCATATGTTTTTCATGAGTAAGTGGAATGGAATTTATACTGTGTACATACTCATTGTCAGGACGTATACCTTTTAAAATAAATTGGGAGTCGTACGAAAGATTGTGAAAAAATACTGGGATTATTGATCGAACCCGTGCATTGATATTACAAGCGGCATGAGCAAAACCTACAACTTGATTTGTAATATGATCATGATGAATAATTTTACCCTCATCATAACCAAATGGTTTTTTACAAAAACAGCAACTAACTGTTCTATCCCGTAGTTCTTCCTGCTCAGATGTCAACTCGGGAACGTTTTTATTCCTGAGTGGACATTGTTTGATTTCATCGAAATATTCTTCCGTATGTTCAATTACATTATCAATGAATTTTTCGTGAGCATCTTCCATGCGATTTTTTTTCTAACTGACAATTAATATCTGAGCAGTTTGATAAGGCAGGGCAAGGATCGACCTGAATTGGTTTAAGAATTGACTCAAAATCAGCATAAACTACAAACCACTGTAATTAAGTTCGATTAAAATCCATGAATTTATATTTCCTCTGCTGAGGGAAACGTATAATTTGTGGTTTGTAGGTTATGCATATTTCCCTGTGCCTTGTTAAAGTTTCGAAGGTAACAAATCTACTAAGACATGAATAACAAAAGAATTTTTGCCATACATGCCCCGTTTCTGCGAATGTGCAACACAATAAATCTGTGCCCGTTCTGTCTAGAGATGCCAAATCAGGGTGGGGAAATCCCGCCTGATAATGTTCCATTCAAGTGCCGGAGAAGCAAACTGTTCGAATTGGCTCATCATGGCGATATGAATTATCAGCGATGCTTCCCATCCTACAGGAGCCTCATGACCGGAGCGGAATTTGCTATTCTACCGGTCTCCTAACAACCGGAAGAGGGATTAAGAGCCAACATGATAGAAGTCATGTATGCTGCAGCCCAAATCGTAAGATTCATGCAGGCCGATTACACCCAATTTGGGAAGCTTCGTTTCATTTTTCAGTGTGACGTACGTGGGCTTGATGGATCTGTCCTGCCGCAAATCACCATTGCTGATGGAACATACACCCCTATAAGCAACGGGATCCCTGTATACTACATCCTGGCCTACCTGTATAGGTTCATCTACCGAATTCTACATGAAACACCGGGTGTACATAACCCCGAGAGGAATTTGGAAAAACCAGGCGTGTTGCTTACTTGGGCTCCGTCAGATCGGATGTAAGTCATAATTGAAATCTAAATTTGACAATGACACCTGTGTGCGAAGGTTATACTATAAAACTTTAAGAAAATATTTTTCTGTAACTAGAACAATTGAAGAATCTGCCAAATTGAGGATCCTGAAGTTTGGTGACCGGTACGGAAGTTCTAACGGGTACTTCAGCGTAGGAGCCAAGTCATTTGTCAGTTCCCGTTTCCTGGAAGCCGGCTATAATCCTGACCTATTGAACGAGAATCACACCATGGCGTGATCTTAAGCTGAATGTGAAATTATGCTTTAAATATTTTTAATCATGAGCACATTCATAAGAATAAATCAATGATTTTATTCCCGAATTAATCCTTTTCAAAATCTCATTTAATATTTTTTTCTTAAAAAATTCAGTATTATTTCGAGTCACAATTGAAAAGAAGACCGTAAAACGTAGACCGTATGTGCATGGTATTTGATTTTAAGGTACACAAAGGAAAATGTCTTTCATTGTTTTTTCATTGCTAATAGGTCGATCAAGTAATTCCACATTAATTTGTCCCGTCCGTTAGCACGACCCTGCGTATGACGTTTGTGACGTCAGCAGAGAAGAGGGAATTACACGGGCTTCACATGTACTTGATGAAGAAGCTCAGATCGTTTGCTTGTTTTTGGTCAAAAGCATGTACAATCCTAGTGAATTGGTACTATTTGTTTTTGAATTTTTAGACGTATGCATAGCAGTAAACTAAAACCTTTGGACAGAATATATCGCAACAACTCAGTGTTTGAATTCACCAAATCCTGGGAAGATTGCTTGCAAGCGGCTAAAAGTGTAGCGATGTAAAGGTACCATTGTGAAGGATAGTAGCTTAGTATGTATTAGCATGTTAAAAAATGAACCGGTTTTTAGCCTACACTTCGAGCGCACATTTTTTTAGAATTTTTGTGCGCCTCATATATTATTTGTAAAGCTAACAGTGACAATTCCTTCCGAGGATTCAGTAATTTTTGCAAAGGGTGTGATTTCCTGACGTTTAATTGCATGCACATAGTCAAAATAGCTGGATGGAGTAATCCACTTGTTCATGTGGATTTATAGTGCAGGGACGTTAGCACGACCTTGCGTATGACGTTTGTGACGTGAGCAGAGAAGAGGGAATTACACGGGCTTCACATGTACTTGGTGAAGAAGCTCAGCTCGTATGCTTGTACCTGGGCATCGCAAGCCCCATCCTTTAACATGTGATTTTGGTGAGTGAGTCAGTTGCACGGCGATTCGCCCGTGTGTCTCCAGCATATGCACGTATGCTTGAATTATGCGCATGGAATATTGTACGTCGGATGGTAATACGAGAGGGAGATTGGTGACGTGAAATACGAGCATCTCCCTTAGTATGATTAGCATCAGCATCTACTCCCTTTTACTTAACATGCAATATGTACCCCCGTATGATAACATCAGCATCTACCCCCGTTTAATTAACATGCAACATGTACTCGCATGTAATTTTGGTCAGCATCTACCCCCGTTTAATTAACATGGGAAGCTATAACATCAGCATCTCCACTACGACAACTACTAGTATGTATTCTGTATTTTCTACGTTTTGAGTATGTATTTTGTATTTTCTACGTTTTGAGTATGTATTTTGTATTTTCTACGTTTTGAGTATGTATTTTGTATTTTCTACGTTTTGAGTATATATTTTGTATTTTCTACGTTTTGAGTATATATTTTGTATTTTCTACGTTTTGAGTTTGTATTTTGTATTTTCTACGTTTTGAGTATGTATTTTCTACGTTTTGAGTATGTATTTTGTATTTTCTACGTTTTGAGTATGTATTTTGTATTTTCTACGTTTTGAGTATGTATTTTGTATTTTCTACGTTTTGAGTATGTATTTTGTATTTTCTACGTTTTGAGTATGTATTTTGTATTTTCTACGTTTTGAGTATGTATTTTCTACGTTTTGAGTATGTATTTTGTATTTTCTACGTTTTGAGTATGTATTTTGTATTTTCTACGTTTTGAGTATGTATTTTGTATTTTCGACGCCTGAAGAATGTATTTTGTAGTTTGTATTTTCAACGCCGGAAGAATGTATTTAGTATTTTGTAATTTGTATTTGGTGAGCATGTATTTTGGACAGCTCTCGTAACCCATTGTAAGCTATTTTTAATACTTTAGTACATGGCTTTGAATCACTATCCCACATGTTGACAATGAGAGCAGAAGTCACATAAATACTGTCGGGGCACGAGCTACTTTCAGTTTGGCAATTAGGAACAGGTAGGCTGCGTACTCCGCCTGCTGTCTATGCAGCGAATGGGGAAAGGGTCAGCAGGCAGGTGCAAATTCCGAAATACAAGTCCGCGAAAACCTTCGTATATATACGTATATAACGTGTATATTTTATATATTATTTTATATTATTATTGTTATTTGTATATTGTTATTGTTATTTGTATATTGTTATTGTTATTTGTATACTATTATATTATCTCTCAGTACTAAAAGAAGGATGACCATGGCTCAATTTTTTAAAACTTCGCGC
This sequence comes from Allacma fusca, assembly GCA_947179485.1. Classification (NCBI taxonomy): domain Eukaryota; kingdom Metazoa; phylum Arthropoda; class Collembola; order Symphypleona; family Sminthuridae; genus Allacma; species Allacma fusca. Next base: position 39,114,080 of record OX359250.1, on the reverse strand, counting down.
GAAGGGAGGATCTAACCAAGCAGAAGCTTTCCCGCGGGGAAGCAAGTTATAACCGTACCCTAGAAATCCTAACCAACCAGAAGCGTCCCAATGGGCAAGCAAGTTATCACAGAGTAGCCATATTCCGTACAATTTACGATAAATGACCAGGTGGGTCATTCTCGAACAGAATTTTACGATAGCGCAAGTTACGACTACGTAAGAACTTACGACAGGTGTCGTACGATACCTCTACGATTTTCAAATTTTAATATTCGCAAAAACTGTCACAAGTATATCGCAGCTACGATCACACTTACGAATTGTAAGTGCCTTAATCTCATGTAACGGACGCTGTGATTGGCTGTCAAAATTTCTGAATCGTAAGCAATCCAATAAGCCATGATATTCGTCCCATTTGTCCTTTCTATCAGTTTTACTTATTGATTTTCTCTATAAAACAATTTAACGTTAATTGTAAGGAGTGAAAATGGCAAAAAATATAAAAACGAATGAGGTCAATGTCGGGCCGAAGAATTTATTTTGGCCGAGCCACAAGTGCTCACTTTTATTTATTTTTATAAAAGGAAACCCTGTAGGATTTAACAAATTATGGGCCTATGAGCCTACTCAACAAAAAACCTATCGAGGAGGATAACCTCGTAAAAAAACAACCAGAAAATCCTCTAACAATGGAGCGCGAGTGAGAGAGTCAGTCGTCCGGATGGGGCTGAAAACGCGAATGACGGTCGTTGGGTCGATGGCGTCTGGAGTGCATGCCTCTCCAGGCTTTAGCATTAGGGATGACGTGGAGGTACAGGGAATGGGAGTTGGGAAAGGGTAGTGGTCACGACGCGCCTCACCACAGTGAGCGCGGCGTAACCTAATTTGGGATTGGGTTCCTACATTACGTAGCATTTTCCAGAGCTAAATGCAAAAACAATGTAAGAGTTGTTATTGTTAATACCACTGAGCAAGGTGAAATCATGGGAAAAGACGAGGGAGTGTACACAAGCACTTGTGTATACAAAGAAATACTTTAGTTTCTAAATTGTTAATGCAGTACAAGACGAAAAAATTCCTGTGCGAAGTACAGGCTTTTCAGCTAGTTGTATATAACTTCGTATATAACGTGTTCACATGAAGGTATCCTTGAATCATGGACAAGCCACCCGTAGTGTAGTGCGTAGTACACAACATGTACATATACGAAACTTTTCGCGGACTTGTATTTCGAAATTTGTACCTGCCTGCTAACTCTTTCCCCATTCGCTGCGTAGATCGTAGGCGGAGCACAGCCTACCTGTCCCTAATGGGCAACTGCAGGTAGCTCGTGCTCCAACAGTACTTACATTACTTTTCGGGCTTTAGCTTTTGTTGTAATATTTGCGGGCTGTTGTTGATAAACGCATAGTTGATAATTAGTTCCGGGGTGAGGACAAGTACTTTGTTTAAAATCGAGAACTTTCGCTTCAGATTTTGTTTCCACTGATTGTGCTGCAGATTTTCGAATCGTTTTTTACGTTTTACCACCAACGGAGGATGTTCGTGTCGAGAACTTTTTTTAAATATAACTCCTAAAGAGCCGCCGGAGTTATAGGTTGTGCTAGGTGTACTGGAATCAGGAATATGAATTGCTACAGTTCGCAAGTTTTTGTAGGTTTCGTGTATACGTCGAGTTTTCCTACCAGCTCCACTCATTTTATACTTAATAACAAAAATATATTGTTTTGTTACAAAGCATGTTGTAGATTAAATATTTCATGCGCACTTTCAAGATAATTCGACAATACAAAACTTCAACAAAAAAACAAAAAATGTCGCACGATGCTACAGCACAGCCAATAATGGTATGCCCGATAAGCGGTTCCGATTATTCGATTTAACATAGGAAGGGGGATTCCAACAGGGATTTTGAAAATCTTTAACCTTTTTTTCAGCAGGGATTTTTGAAATTGTTGAGGACCTCCCAGCAGAAACATTTGATTCAGCAGGGAAATTCAGAAATAATCTTCCAGGGAGATTTACAAAAATCCGACCCCTGGAAAATGCCAAGACATTTTTGGCACAATCCGCGTAGGGTAGACATTTTGGACATATTCAATAATTGTAGGGCTACTTCTGTCTGGACCTTATTTTTTCAGCAAGGTAAGTTTCATTATGCGATGAATTCGATGCATGTTTTGTGTGAATCAATGTAAATATCTTTATAATTTATTTTTTAATCCTACCTGATATTTCAGTACGTCTCGCGTGTCTCAATTCATGAGACTAAAATTATTATTATTATCATTATTTTGAATTCCATTTTTTTAATTTTAGCTTGAAATTTAATCACGATGCCCCCAATCAATGAAAATACTTATGGGATGGGAACGGAAAATGGAAGTTCTGCAGAGACTTTCACGTGTTGTGCTGTCATCGTAACTCTTCAACAAGTTGATAGGAATGCCGGATCTTTGAATAGGGTCTGATCCGAATTTCATACTCTATTCTAATCTATTCTTGTGTTTTTAGATGTTGGCGTTGGCATATTCTAGTCTATTCTAGTCCATTGATATTGGGTCAACGGCTATTCAACAATATTCTATTCATTTTCACCTAAATACCCTGCAATTCTATTCAATTCCCTAGTTTCCTATTGTATTCGGAATAGAATAGGGCAGCACTGATGAATACAGTGCACACTTTAAATTGGAACTCTACCAATGCAATGGCGAACTCATTCCACTATATAGCGAGCCGCTCTATGTAGTATAATATTTCGGTATACTCTTGACGTAACTTTCAAAAAGTATAAAATTGTACAAGATGCGAAGCAATGAAACATTTGTAGATAGTCAGTTAAAGACTCGATCCAACAACCAACCAATAGGATTTCCGTGCCTCAAAAGTTCGGGGAAATGTTCACAGTTATTTCAAGTAAAGCATTTTTAGTGGTAATATTCCTACTTTTGATTTTGTACATTATTCTAGGGTTAAACTTTCCGTTTCTCGAATTGATTACTGTTCTCAAAGCTCCTAAGAGCCGATTCCCATTGCCCATCCAAAAATACAAACAAGAACGATGCAACAACAGCTTCCGGCCCGCAACCGTTTCCAATCAAGGTTTCTAAAATTTAATAAACTCTTATGTGCCTTTATGGTGTGTGTGTGTACATATGCCATTGAACATAAATCTCATACTTTTGCAGAAATTTTGGCGCGACTAAGCCACAACCCAAGCAGAGCTGCGTTCGGGTCAAGTATTTTGAGGATCCGAACTTGAACTTGACCTGCACTTGAACTTTCAAGTAGATATTTGTCAGTACCCGAACTTGGCGTTTCGGGTCCCAGGAATTACTTGCCATACCAAGTCATATCTTGCAAGTAATCTTTCCAAAACCCGAACTTGATCTGATACTTGAATTTCGGGTCCATAAATCTTGCGAACCGAACTTGGAATTGACTTGAACCCGAACTTGGATTTCAAGTACTTGAACCTTACAACTTTGTAGTATGAAGTAGCAAAAACAATCCAACGGTTGGAGCTAAGATTTTCAATTTCCGTCGTCTTTTTTAAATTCAGATTCGGGTTCACTCATGGTTTTTCCTCGTGTTACAGTCTCACCGGACAATTTACTTCAATAGTTTTTCAAAAATAATGAAAAATTAGAAGAATAGTTTTAAGCACGACGATTTACAGAATACACAACAATAACTCCAAACGAAAGTGAGCTCCAGCTTCTGTGCATATCTCTGCAGCCATGGTTTCTAGTGGGGATGTCAATGGTCTGGTCCGGACCGTTTATAATGGTCCGCTATTGGTCTGGTCCCAGATTTGTATGGTCTAATCAGACCGTACCGCTCTGATTCAACACTTGGACGACACCAGATACAATTGGTTGAGTTTCAGGACCAGACCAGACCTGACCACAGGGCCATGGTCTGAAACGTACGCAAAATAAAAATTTGAGTTAACGAAATCCCATGGAACAAATTAAAACGGACATTTCCGGAGATAAAAGAAGAATTTGACGGGATAAAATGTTATTAGTTAATTGCTCTCAATGGTTTTCTGGACCATAATCCGGAGCATGGTCCTTGGTCTGGTCTGGTCCGAACGACTGGATCAGACCAGTTTCATAAAATATGGATCAAACCAGACCATGGGCATCACTAGTTTCTAGAATGCGTTTTGCAGAAGTGCGAAAAACCGAGTTAGAAGAACGCACAAAGGAAGCAAAAGTTGGAACTAGGATACTTGAATTGGTACTTGAAAGATCAAGTTCGGGTTCAAGTAAAACCCATGCCCAGACCCGAACTTGAACTTGATCCTTAGTTCAAGTCAATTCTGTGGACTTGTACTTGGAACAGAACCGACTTGAAATCCAAGTTCGGATCCAGCAAATACTTGAACTTGACCCGATTCAACCAAGTAGAAACGCTGATGATCCCGAACTTGCTCCGAACTTGACTTGACTTGATACTTGTCAAGTACTACTTGAACTTGAGCGCAGCTCTGAACCCAAGGGCTATCTGTAACTGCACAGGATTTCACCAGTTGGTTCTCAATATGTTTACTACTGTAATTTTCGTAGATTCTATAATGCAGTGTGGTTGCAAATATTCTGTCTTGTTGCAGGAAGACAATAGACAAAAATAGTTTTGTGGAATCGAAATGCAGTGACGAAGCCACTCTAGCGGGAACTAACCAACATGTCATAACGTTCTCGTTTTATTCTAAACCAGAATCAGTTAGGGCAACTAAGAAAAGCTACTTTGACGGGATTTTGCCAAATCTGAAAGTAATGAAAAAAATATACCCTGGTTGGATAATGCGGGTGTACACAAATGCATCATACACTCCCGAAGTTTGTGACGTGGTGTGTGCCGATGAAAAACTCTTCTTTTGTGACATTCGTGGATTGCACATATTTGGTAATCACTCGAGACAATTGGCACGAATTTCACTTCAATAACATTTGTGATTTGGAAAAAGAATTTAGATTTTAAAGATTTCTGCAAATTTCTTTCTAAGCTGTATACAATACAACCCCTCAGTGGCAGGAAAGATTTTCAGTAATCTATAATATTAAAATATTCTCTAATAAATAATAATGATGCTGTTGTTATGATGTGAGTACGCAGTAATTTCAAATGAAACGGAGTATAGATTCTCACAATATTTGAAAAACCAATGGCTACTGAGTGAATTTCGAAAATTTGTGTACATTAGCAGCCGAGGTAGAAAGTGTAGATCCAATGCTATGGAGGTCAATGCCAATGGGAGATCCTACAGTAAAAATGTTTGCTTCCCGTGACCTGGACAGTCGTTTGAGTCAGAGAGAAAAGGATGATGTGGACCAATGGGAGGAATCTGGATACCCAATTCATGGAATGAGAGATCACCCATGGCATTTATCAAGAATCATGGGGGGATGTGGGGTGCTGATAATTATAAATTGTGTCTCGACGTCGCTCAGGAGATCAACTTCCACGTGATGCAAGTAATGTTGTTTTATGCTTGAACAAAGTTACAATCGATCGTACTGCATTTGTTGCAACACAGTGTTTAGCAGGTAGATTTACATATACCTTTTGATAATTGTAGCGCGTATGGAAACAACGTAGACTTAATGATCAAAAAATTCTTTCTCACGTTGTATATGGAACGCACAAGAATAAAATTTTAACCCATGACAGCTACACTTGTAACGTTTACAACGATAGCATTCAGTTTCCCACGAAGCGTCCTCAAAGTAAGGAATATGTGCAACGCATAGTAGTGATTGGAAGTGACCCCGCGGCCCTGGATAAAATGTGTCCAGTGGCATGTCGGCCAAGCTATGGTCAAAACTGGGACTACTGTTAAAGTTAACAAAAGCCAGATAACTTATTGCAGTTGTTGCAGAACTAACTCCATTTAAACTATTCCAAGGGGTTTCCACAAAAAAGTTGACCTTTTGTTTAAAATTCTTGATGTCATTTGCAATTTTAATACTGGCAAGGAATAAACAATCCAATGTAATATAGTGCAACTTTTTTGCTGTTGTTATTTTATTTGTGTTTTTACAATTGACTTCTCGTATTTTTGACAGCAGTTGAGCACGCTGGGAAATAGCATTTTTATATGATGTTGAACCACGTGTAGTAAAGTTTAAGCATGAGATAGGGTAAGTGAAACTGAAACGTTTCTTAGCACTCGGTACAAGTGGCCGCATCTCATACTTATGCAAGCAAGAATTTTCTACAATTTTTCTCAAAACTCTATGACAAAATAATCAAATGTTTATCTGATGATTTCGCACGATGTATTTCTTCTACCGTGTTAGGAAAAAACTCCGCCGGAAGATTTTTACACCGTGGAAAAGTTTTAAGTATCAGCCATGCCCATAATTCTTAACGTAATTAGCAAAAATTATGTCATCTGAGAACTAAAAATGATGTTTTAAAAAAACAAAAACGAAGATGCTTTTACGGTTCTAAAAAGTGAAAAACTAGCATTTGATATGGGAGGAATTAGAGCAATAATGATAGAAACAAAGCATATCGGATGCTACCTAATAATATATTATGTATAAGTACATAAGTGTTTGCACCCAAGATGCTTTGTTTCGTTCATTATTGCTCTACTTCCTCCCATATCAAATGCTAGTTTTTCACTTTTTAGAACCGTAATAGCATCTTCGTTTTTGTTTTTTTAAAACACCATTTTTTATTCAATGGTTTTCAAAATTTTCTTGATTTTGAGTCCATAATATATAATAGTAATACATTATTAAAATGTTCATGAAGTTCAAATAATTTAATTAGTTGTTAATATTGGAAAGACTTGAAGTTGCGTTTCGAATATTGAAGGTTATGATTATGACAACCATAGTTTGCATTTTTAAACAAATTATTTTTAAGGATCCAAGCCCTTGGTCGCACATCATAAGCTTTTGCACACTAGCTTACAATAATTCGACAGACATATGTGTAAATTTTTATTAAAGTTGTTGTGGGGGAAGACCTTTAAAAAAACTGCAATGTATTAGGACAGGCAATTCCGTAGACTCAAGGGAAAACTTGGGTATAAACAGCTTCAGATCTCGTAAACTATACATGCTGAAGAGGTGAGTTAAACATTGGAGGTTGTGCAAATTCGGTCATTGACTTTAAACCCTTAATATTAGGATTTGGTCAAAGAGTGTAGAAGTTATCCTCAAATCTTTTTTTTTTCATGGGGGGTAAGTGCATATCTACGCTTTGCGTTTTTTTCCGCAACGAATTTTTCAAAAGTTGAAAATTCTACTTTTTGCGAATCAGTAAAAAAAGCATCTTCGTAAAAGAACAAACTGCAATGAAAAGTAATGTGTAATTAAATGTTAATGAGCAATTCAGCAATTCGTAAATCCTGAAGCGTCCTGACATTACTTCATTTTCGGACCACAAATGTCAACCTAGGTCAATGAGATTTTTGACTATAGGTATGAAGTCATTTACGAATTGGTATTGAATACTACTTTGTTGATGCCATTACGTATTTTTGGTAGAGTTGAGAGTGGAAGCATATGATTTAAGCAAACCTGACCCTGTTCAATTCAGATAAATAGGTATTTAGGAAAAATGACTAATGCGGTCTCGTGCGTGCACACACCACCACTAATTTAAGCAATGAACACGAGACTAATCAGGAACATATTTTTAATTTCAAAAATAAAGCGGGCCGGATTTCAAAATTTCAGAAATTATTGAAATAATTTTGTATGTATGAGGAGGTCAGATTCAAACTGGAGTAAGACTAAGTTGCCTTTTTTTATAGAAGAAAAGAAAAACTTCTTAATTCCAATTGTTTGATTCCAAGCTCAAGCATTTAGAAATACTTCGTCGGCAAAAAACATTCGCATTTTGAAAAAACAGAATTCGATTGACTAATCAATTAAGTTTAAAACCTTAGTTTAGTACAACTTGTATGTAAGCATGAGATCGGTTCGGATAAAACACAAATCCGAACCGTAACCGAACCGAAGTTTCCGGTTAATTTTTTGTCAAAATCCGAACCGAACCGTTTTGTTCGGATAAAAAATTTCTCCTATCCGGAACCGAACCGCCATACATCGGTTCGGATGATTTTCATAACCGAACCGTTTGTCGGTTATCCGAATAACCGAAACAATATTGCACATTTTACCAGCGAAAACTTCATTCGAAATAGATAAATATTTATTAAAACCTTTTCTGAAAATCTTTATTTAAAAAAATGTCGTTCAAACTTTAACAAAACAAACTTTAAACAATTATTACACTAATTTTTATCAAATTCGATCTATTATTTAACTTCAAATGACCACTAAAAGCCTAAGGACCAAATCTCCAGTAAGGCCAAATGGTCCCAAACCTCACTTTTCATCTTTTGCTCATTGCTCCCGGTAGTTTCTGCCCTTATTACGGAGTCGGAGGTTTCCACTGATGGCATATTAGTTGCAGTATTAATGCACTTATTTAATTTAAGCTAAAAATTAAATAATGCTGTTTGAAATAATTGCGATGTGGTGAAAAAATGTATGCCTGCTCGTGGTCCATGCGTTGTGCTTTCTAAATGTATAGCAGATGCATAATGAAACAATCGTTTGTCTCCAGAAATTCATGCTGTGAGGGGACTCACGAGGGTTATTATTTAATCTCGAAAGGGAAAATAAATTATGCACTCACCGGCATACACGATTAACTACTCTAAAAATTTAGCATGTCTCGGCATACATAACTAATTACTCTGGGTAAATGGTACTGGCCTCATGTAGGTACATATATATAATTTACTCAAAAATAAATTTTGGCGGTGTCGGCTTACGTAGCTAACTACTTCAATTAATTAATTAATTAAATTAAAGTTGGAACCCTAAATAAATATAATTAAGGGGCTAAATCGAAAGGGGGTACCCTGTACTTAATTTAGAAGGGTTTAAAGGAATTAATTTTAAGGAGCCAGGCCCATTTAATACCGGACACAAATTTTTCCTTTAATTTAGCGAAGGAATTAAGGATGCCCAAAAAGATATATGGTAGGGGCGAGGTTTGTTTGACCCAGTGACTCACACAAAAATAAACTCACAAAAATAATAATAAAAATAAGGCTTACATTCAGCAAAAGGTACCACACAAAACCAGGATGGATCCGGACACAGGTAGGTATAATTATGAAAATTATTTTCAAAAAATATTAATATTTCAAAAAAAAATATTTAGGACAAAAAAAAATTACTATGTTTTTTAACATGGACAAAAATACCGACTGGACAATTCAAAATATTTGCCAGCGGACCAGGACTGGACCAGGATTGGAGCAGGGCTTTATGTCAAGGATAAGGCTTAATAGGCGGGAAGGTAAAAGGTTTTAACTTAGCCGTTATTATACGGAAACAGTGCCGAGGGTTCCTCGGAGGATTCGCCGTGAGCTACTCACGGAAGGAGACTTCGTCGGAAGGTACAAGTCTGCCTTGACATTTGGAGGAGCTGCCCTATTTATACTATTTTAGGGACGGGGGACTTACAGGTAGGTACATAATAAGGTAAGGTTTTTAATATTTTATTATTTTAATTTTAGGGATAAGGGCATGTTTTAAATAATGAAGGGAGGGAAAAAAAGGAGAGGAATTGAAAACGGCTTGTTTACATTTGCCTCATGACCTATATTTTTATTTTATTTTATTCCAGGTCCTGGCGTCATCATCCTCATCACCATCCCCACCATCATCAACATCTCCTCATCCTCCTTCCGGTTACCCCCTAATTTGTGAGTGTGTATGTGTGTGTGTAGTGCCACTGAAAGTGTCATAATTGAGGTGAGTGTTTGTAAAAGCACACTCACACATGCTACAGCCGTTCTCGATTACGATTTCCTAAAAATTTTAGGAGCGAAATTCAAAATCGGTTATCCGTCGGTTTAACCGAGCGGTTACATTTACTTAATCCGAACCGATCGGATAAATTCATATTTAAAACCGAACCGATCCGAAACCGATATCCGGTTAGGCATTGACGTATCCGAACCGTTCGGTTATTTCAATTCGGTTACGACTTTTCTAACCGAACCGTCGGTTTCGGTTAACCGATGGTCGGATAACCGCGTTAAACCGAACCCATCTAATGCCTACTTGTATGGCTTTCAAAATTTTTGATATGCGCATTTATTTTTCTCACACAATCAGCCCACGAGCTAATCAGCCATTCATCAACTTTATAATTAGTATTATTACAGTAAGTACGCTTCAACTGATATAGATTTATCGCTGGCAAATCCGTATTTTTATTATTTCAGCCTTCCGGTGGTCATCCTTCGAGAGAATAAGTCAGATTAGATGGAATATGGAATGTCCAGGGAGGGAATATGCTACCAACAGGGTTGGCAAGTGGCAAGAAATGGCCTGGCCGTTATTGGTTAAAATCCGGTTCTTGGGTTGGTATAAAATGGTCGTAATTAATATTATCCAAATAAATCCACTGCCCAATAAAAACCAGTTTTAACCCAAACGTACCACCGGCTGGGCTAATATTACGCATGCATGAACACAGGGTTGCCAAGTGGTCAGAAATGGCCTGGTTATTATTGGTTAAAATCCGGTTCTAACCGGCCCGGACCTGTTGTATAGGTTGGCATAAAATGGCCATAATTAATACTATCCAAATAAGTCCATTGTCCAATAAAAACCGGTTGTTACCATTTCTTGCCACTGGCTTGGCCTTTACTGATAAAAGCCGGTTTTTTGCCAACCCTGGCTACCAACTACCGTAGAACTACTTAATATATTTACTTACGCAGAAGGTACCTGCTTCAGGGGTTTCAATACATTCACAAATCCATGATGAACTCAAAGGGGTTCATCAACCCTGTTGTTAGGGAAAGCATAATTCGAAATATTAACACACGGTTAATGAAAGGCCTTTACAAGACAGGATCCGCTGTGCGAAATAAAATCTCCTTCGCCTCTCCCGAAGATAATGTACGATTCTTATGTAACATCAATTCTACAACTCGTGATAAGTATGGTGTAGAAAAATCATCGCTACGCGATAATTTGAGGCTTCGCGTAGGATGGCGTCAGTCGCGGCCGTCAAAGTAGGAAAATTTTTCGAAATTTCAGAATTGTTTTCGAACAAACTATCGCCCGATTTCAACCAAATAGACAGTAACCATTACGTTTTACATAAGCAATATTCGCAAAAAGTTTCATTAAAATCGATTCAGTAGCTTTAGAGATAATAGTCATTTGACATAAACTCCAAAATTTCAAGAATTTATTTCGAAAAAACTATCCGGCCGATTTCAACCAAATACGAACTCAGCCTTACTTTTGATACAAGTAATGCTCATAAAAAATTTCTTTGAAACCGGTTCAGTAGTTTTTGCGTAATCGTGCGGAGGGACACACGGACGTACGGACAAGGCTATTTTACTAGGGGGCTGACGCCACCCTAAAAACGGGTCCCTTTTTCGAAGATAAAACCCAAGTCTGTGTGGTTGAATTTTGGGATTATTCCCACCTTAATAAATTCCTGAATGAATGACGTTTTACATTGCCATCTAGGCTGGGTCCAGCTCTAGAAAAGCGACAATATTAAATCGCTCGGTTGCATTGTTGCATAGCTCCCAATCCAATAAACTCTTTCTAGCTTGCTGGTGCTGCCACTGTATTGGAATCTGATCCTTGATTTCCAAGCGACCTCTCGTATGTTTGAGTCATCTCCCCCAACCTCGTAATTCCAACTAGTGCTAATGACTTGTGGTGCACTGGAGCAGTCTGTTATAGAATGTGAATTATGTGGTATAGAAAACTCTGTAGTAAGTAACCCTCGGGTATATCGGAGTATAAACCCCACACTATTATTATTTATTATATTCTCAAACGAGGGGACCTAAACATTTTGTCCCATGTACCTTATCGACACGATCCTTCCTCATCTGATCTGAATCATAACTGCCATAATTTTTGTTTCCCACGTAATTGAATCGAAAGGTATTGTGAAATCGGTTCACTCCAGAATTAATAATCCCTACTCACACTCCCAACCCCATAAAACCAAGTGTCCAAGTATCGAGAACTTGCATTCTCGGAAGAGGCCATACAGATAAATATTTGTCAAAGACTATAGACCTTTTACCAATATTCCTGGGTTTTATTGTTTGAATTTAGTGTAACCCAGAGATGCGCATCCACAGTTTCGTTACGTTTCGTTACACTATTACGATAGGTTTTAAAGTTGTCCTTAATTATCATTACATTTCAAAATACCGTATGAAAAATTCAGCGTTACCGTTCCGTTACTACAAGACAACGGTAATACTCCAGCGTTAATTTTCGTTACCATTAAAAAATATAAAATAGCCGTTACTTTCCGTTATCGTTACTATTATTGTCCGCTCGTTATAAACTAAAATGTCAAACAACTAATGTTGTCAGACGTACCTGGTATGCAGAAAATGTAGCGAAAAGCAATTTACAGTTTCTATGTAGTTCTTGATTCACCTGCAATGTGATCAGCATCCCGACTACCCGGTGTGGTAATCTCAACATTTGCCATTGTTTCAAATTCATTTTTCTCCTTTTATTAGCAGCAGAATTCTCCATGGTTAGTTCTTATCTACAAAAAACTTAGTTAAAACCAAAACTTAATTCGTAAGCCGACCACACACCGTTTTTTGGTGAGCAAACGTGTGTGGATTGAGCGAAATAAAGGGTCAAAAACTTCCTATTGAAATTTGCCATGTTTTCAATAATGTACATAAATGATGCTCAGGGATCAGGGTGTCCACATCCAAATCAAGTTGCTAATATTTCCCCCGTTTATTTGCAAGCACAGTTACTCCAAGCAAAGCCAATAACAGATGTCAATGCGTAATACAAAAATAAATATGTACATTACGTCATGTACGCTATATTTATTTGATAGCGTTGCGTTACGCTACAATAACGTTTTCTGTTTACACACGCTGGAACGCTATAGTTATTCCGATAAATGTTTAGCACACCCTAGTTCCGTTACCGTTACGTTATTGCCTGCTCCAAATATAAGACGTTACGTTAAAAAACGGCGTTATTCCGTTATTGTTGGGTAAAAGGAACGTAACGGGCGCATCACTGGTGTAACCAAACACTTTTGATGTATAGATTCTCGATCAACACGTCCTAAATAGAATCAAGTTGTTTAATCAAATCCGTGGGGGTATCTCGAATGGATATTTGGTTTGAAATCCACAAGGAATGAAATTTCAAATTTGAATTTTGTTGATTTAGTAGATCTATCGTTTTCTTCTAAAGTGGGAAGACCTGATTTTCCAGGACATCTTAATTTTTTGTCAATTTCTGCCCTCTATTCCCGATTGTTATGATTTTAGAAAAAATTCTAGCCAATGTCTTTTTTGTGAGTTTTTGAAAGTTACATTTTCCATTTTGGTGTTGGCAATAATCCCTTTACCCTGGTCCTAAACCTCAAAATAAATGAGTGGGCCATTCCGCGTGAATATATAGGACATTCTATAAATCTTCTTTACCTTAGCCCTAAATTGTTTTACTCCTACAGGGCCAGGGTGAGCCACCCCGTAAATTCACCGCTGCTAATAATCAACTTACAAGGTAAGATTTTGGGATGGTACTCAAACAAAGCATAGGTCATGTTTTAGTACTCCCCTGGTATGTTTCAAAACTCATGTAACTCGAGTGCATTTTGCCCCGTTCTCTTAGGACACGTCATCAAACTTTCAAAATTTATAACAATACCACAGGGACCTGTCTTTCTAGAAAATTTCAATGTTAAATCCCATAAGGATTTTCAAGTTTTGAAAGTCGATGAAATTTTGATATTTACTATTTCAAGCAAATTCAAGTTTTAACGTCCACATTTATATATCCTTCAACAAAATTCCCCCAAAAGTAATTAATTCATGTGTTAATTAATCTGCAGATGACTTTATTAAGCATTTCGTTCATTTACTTGCCCAATTTCAGCCCTTTATGAAAATAGTTATTATAATGCATAAATCCAATTACAATTCTCTCTACATGTAAGCCAACTTTTCCCGAACATTAGTTTAATCTACCCAGCACTATTAAATCTCCCCATTGATAATCTTGAAAGATTTGAATCCTTCCGTTACTCCTCTTTCTCGTGCTCGGATTTTGTGCTGCTTGAAAATTATAATTAACCCTTGCCAGGCGGGGCAGGAGTTCCCACTTTAGGTATGTGGGCATCTTTAGCTATTCTCCGACCAAGAATGCCACCTGGAGGTAGAGCTCTACCAGCCTTGGAGGCCCCTGCCCTAAGAGCATCGGTTACCTATAACAAATCCATTAGTTCATTGCAATATGTTTAATATGTTACTAGAATAAATTGATTTCCGTATCCGCAACTCTGTAACACTAAAAGTGTTATCTGCAAAAAGGGATAATACGTAGTTCATATTGAAAACTAGTAACCACTTCGGAAAGAATTTTGTCTGCCAAAATAAATGCACGCAATTTAAAACGGATTTTAACATTACCTGCAATAACGCTCCAAGAGCGACTGTAAAAAGAAGCACGAACAATTTGAGTTTCATTTTTAGATTTCCTATTCAAGGAGGAATCAAAGTAGCTGTCAAAATACTGTGATAAAATTTATTGGCTCTGATGGCCATGAAACAGGGTTTCTTGTTCGGATGCAATTTGCATCAATGGGGAGGAGAGGTGTTGTAGGAAGTAAGTCATTTCAATGTACGTATTATAATCATACAATAATCTTTGAATAAACAAAACGGCGAAAATATTTACAAAAAGCATAGTTAGTGTTTACTAACACCACTGTTATTTTCGTGAGCGAAACGTTACAATGGGGAGGTTCGATGACACATACATGTGTACATACTTCATGTCTGGCAATACGCTTCTAAACGGGTGTTAGAATAATTATTGTTGATGCTGTACTAAAAAAACGGGTTATGAAAAGCTCTGTCAGTTTCCACACGATTTTTGTTCATTGTCACAACACATAAAGCCACTCCAGCAATGCAGTTACTACAAATAAATGTTTACGAAATGTTATGACAGTAATTATTTAATATTAGGAAATTTCTGAAATAGGCTACAGATAGTATCATAGCTAAACGCATAAATGGCTAATACCTTATACGTATATTTGATTTTGCGTTTAGATACCTTATACGTTTAGCTTTTATGCGTTTAGAGGTGTAATCGCTACAGACAGACGGAGCAAATTGGATAGTTAAACCCATTTCACGTTAAGATTATTTAACTGTTTTGATATTTTATATAATAATTCTGTAAAATTACTGCAAAAAATTCTAGGGTATTTGTATATAAAATATTGTTGTATTCAAATTATTATTACAATCAAAATTCATTGTTGCCAGACATACCATCCGCCTCGGCGGATGGCTTGATTGCTAGTTGAATACTACTTCGTTGATGCCATTACGTATTTTTGGTAGAGTTGAGAGTGGAAGCATATGATTTAAGCAAACCTGATCCTGTTCAATTCAGATAAATAGGTATTTAGGAAAAATGACTCAACTACTCCGGTCTCGTGCGTGCACAGACCACTACTAATTTTCGCAATTAACACGAGACCAATAATGAACATGTTTAATTTAAAAAATGAAGCGGGCCAGATCTCATTTCCAAATTATTGAAATAATGATATATGTAAGAGGAGGTCGGATTCGAACTGGAGTTAGTCTAATTTCACATATTTTATAGAAGAAAAGAAAAACTTCTTAATTCCAACTGTTTGAGAATTCCAAGCTCAAGCATTTATAAATACTTCGTCGGCATTAGAGCTTCCAATGTGTTCAACATTTTTGTTCCGTAGGAAATTACGTTCCGTTCCGAAACCTACAGAAAATATTATTCCCGGTTCCGTTCCGATTTTCGGGATATCGGAACATTTTTATTGAAATCGTTCGGAACAAAGAAGTAAAGTTTTGTTTCCGTCACAGTTTGTGTTCCGTTCCGGATTATGCTAGTTTTTCTGTTCCGAATCCGATTCGTTCCGAAACATCCCGGAATTTTTCACTACATGTACATGAAATCCATATTATTATTGACCACTTTCTCTGATTTAAACTTTCGCGGCCTTGGCTTTACAATTCAAACCTTCGCGGCTTATTTCACTAAATAGGAAGCCGGTATGTACTGTATTATTTCACCATATAGCCAAGCAAGTCGGTGGTATATACAATAAGCCGAGAAGCACAGCGGGCTGAAAGCTCGGTTACAGAACTGAATAATTTGATAAGAGGAGAATTTTAATGGCTGAACTTAGTTCACATTCGTGTAGGATTCTTATTAGGAAGAATAATTACAAGCCTTAGCATCCAGAGTTTTGATCTTTATATCCCTTAAAATATCATTAGGAAGTAAGGATTGATTTGTAGGAACCATGGACTTTAGTAGCTATAGCAAGTTAAATGTGTTGCGCTAATATGAAATCCTTTCATTTTTTCTATTTTAAATAATCAGTGCGTCCAGTGTTTGAGGCTTCAGTTACAATATTGCGGTACAACGGATCTATATACAAATTATAATAACATAAAAAATCATATTTGATCAGCACGTTGTGCTGATCCACTAAGGGGTGAAGCGCCATACAGTGATGCAACAGCAAGGTTAAATAACGACGTTGGTATTAAATTGATCAAGCGATTTGTTAAATTCCACGTGTATAGCCAAATATTGAGTTGGAGAGAAAACTTTAGTGGGCCGGAAGCTGTTGCCCCATAATATTTTGAATGAATAAATAAAATAATTATACACAATATATATATTATATATATTATATATCGTCGCTGAAGAGGCGAAATGGACTAAGTGCAATTTCGACTAGAAACAAAATGGTCTACATGCCTTTTTCCTTAAAGTCAAAGCAGAATAGTTGCAAGCTTTCCTGAAAGCAAAATGAACTACATGCAGTTTTCACTAAAACCAAAATGGTCTACATGCGTGTTGTTAATTTATAATTGTAGTTAAGGTTCGTAATGGGAGGAAAATGTAATGGAGCCCAGTTAATGGAATTAAAATGGGAAATATTAATAGAATTGAGAGTGAGAGATGAGATGATGGGGAAATGTGTAGTCGGCAGAGATGCACTTGCCTTGGAGTGAGGGATTGCGGGCTTGTGTCTCAGCATACGAGAAATAAGACGCGTATGTGCGTATATGTAGTTACTCACAAGATATACTTTATTCATATATAGTGCGTAGATTTGATACACTTTGTTCGTCTCTTGCGTGTGCTCTTGCTTGTGTACAGCACGAGATCTCGAATTCCTCTCCTCCTCGTACCTACGGAGGTACGAAGTTTTATACGGAGGTGAGCTCACAAGAGCCCACCTCCAGTATCCTCTGTAGATCTCATCCTAACCAATAATATTAAGTTAGGGCAGGTACCTAACGTAATTTTTCATGTTTTTACTACTGGGTAGTATAGGTATGTATGCTGATTACATGTATTAAACGTTACAAAGTTAACTATTGATTAACATGAATTGGGGAGGGCGAAACGATGTCCTCATCGTTTAAAATATTAGGCAATGACAAATGTCGAACTTTGTCTTGGAATTTTTTGCTGTTGTTGTTATTTTAGGCCGCTTCCAATTTGGACCGGGACGACGTAGTTTCTTTTTCCTTGCGTCTTCGTTACTTGTAGTCTTTCCACTGTAGTTGAATACAAAATTTTGAGCTCTGCAAGTATTATTTGCTCTAGTAATATCATTTTAACATATAGAATATACATAAAACTGTAATATTTCTTTAAAATAACATCAAAATAGCTCAGTGTTAGCATAAATGGTTGTATAAACTTCCTGGAGTGGCAGAAAATTCTGTCCCCAGAATTGTGAAGACAGAATTGAGTAAAATTTGGAGAGGGGATTCGCAAGATGGAGACTTTATACACGGTGAGTAACAATTTTGTAGTGGATTAGTGAGATTGAAATTGAAAAGGAGCTTATAGTATGAACTTAAAGAGTGTGTATAACAGATTTTACAGATTTTTTGTGTGTATACAGGGTGTCTAATGGGAAGTGGCGAAATGTAGTGATCAATTACAATTTCTGGAAAAGAAGAAAAATGTGTTGGGAGCTGCAGCTCATAGTACATAGGTATAGAATTAAGACAAAAATCGCTAAGTGTGTAATATAAGAGTGTGATGTGTGAGAATTATGGGAGAGTGTTTGTGAAGCTAGAAAAAATTGTTAGTAATGAAATATAATATTTTTTTTTGTAATTGTCTTGATAGATGACTTGCAAATGTCATGGCGTCCCATGTGTGGTTGCAGTTGGAGTTGTCATCATAGAGGGTGCTGACCTGAACATTCGTGAATGTGGGTCATGTTGAGAAGTCTGCTAGAGTCAGTAGAAATTTGTTCTGGAACTCAGAATAAATACATATTAGTAAATTTGTCAGCAAGATAATGTTTTTGTGCAATTTCATTGTTATTGCAGATGGGGTTCGTGTCGCAGAACTAGTCAAGATATCAGAGCAAGATATTTAACTAAGATAGTTATTGTATAGGGTGCATGATACAATTTTCCGGAAAAGCATGTTGATGTGTAGACTTGAATTTGCTTGCATGTCGTGATTATCTTTGCGTATTATTAAACGTGTGTAAATCATATGGTTAGTTGAAGATCACGTCTTCGGATGGGATTTTTGACACGGTGTAATATAATAAAATCATAAGTTTGTTGAAGATCATGTCCTTGGATGAGATGTTTGACATTGCATAGGTTAAGGTTCATATGGTTGAGGATCCAGTTTTCGGACAGGATGCTTGACGTTGATAATTATAAGATGCATAAGGTAGTTGAGGATCCAGTCTTTGGACAGGATGCTTGACGTTGATAATTATAAGATGCATAAGGTAGTTGAGGATCCAGTCTTTGGACAGGATGCTTGACATTGATAGTTATAAGATGCATAAGGTAGTTGATGATCCAGTCTTTGGACAGGATGCTTGACATTGATAGTTATAAGATGCATAAGGTAGTTGAGGATCCAGTCTTTGGACAGGATGCTTGACATTGCGGAATGAGTGAGCCTGACGTACAGGGGTCACGCCAAATTTTTTCTGGAATAAAGACTGAAATTTTGAGGGTAAGAGAGGTCAGTGAACCTATAGTAGCACCATGCAGTGTTTTGTAGTTGTGATTTGTAAACGACTCCGAAATAGGAGTTAGAGTTGTGGTGTGTTGAATTAAATTGCTGTTGCAACTGAAGGGTTGTTCTGAAGATTTGTTGATCATATAGCATGTATTTTAAATGAAGCTGAAGGCTATGTTATAGTTGATAACTATGGGTAGATGAGGGTTTAATCATCGTGTAGTTAAACAAATTGTCCATGGCATGAATGTTAGTTCGCGTACTCCGTCGGAATTCGGAATCCGTATGTGCGAAAAAGACAGTTGGTAATATCTGCTGAGACTCATGTTCCAATAATTGTTGCTGTGTCCTGCGGACACGTTTATTAGGAATTGTTATAGAGGAGGAATGAGGAATTTCAACAGGGGATTCTTTTAGCATGGACAATAGCGCTTCCTTATATGTAGGTTTATGAGGTTGCTCCTGTGTTTTTGGAATAATTGTAGGAGTTGGTTGGACGGGCAATGGAGGCACTGTATCCCGCAATGGGAATGCATGATCTTCATGTGTGGGTAAATCTGGTTCAAGAATAACGTCAGGTTGACTGGAGGGCTGAACAAAAGTAATTTCAGGAATAATGTCAGGTTCTGGAGAAGGTAGTTCTCCTGTAGATGCAGTGAATTCCTTAGGAATGTCCTGTAGATTTGTAGAAGGTTCCTGCTCTGGAGGCTCATACTCATTATTGAGCAGAGATTTAGTGTTGAACACATTAGGGCGTTCATTGAATAGTTTCAATCGTGACACGTGTACTGTTAGGGTTTTAACAGTATTATTAACAGATCCGCGAATAGTATAATTGACCTCTGAGGGCCTATTAATAACAGAAAATGGTCCTTTCCATCTGGGAAGTAATTTTGTGCTTGTACCGGGCTGTATGGACGTGTGCTCAAGTAGGACGTTATCTCCGATGTTGTAGTTTACTGTTCTTTTAGACTTATTTACGCGTTCAGCGTACTTTTCTCTGTGACGGGTTAAAATTTCGTGGGTAGTTTTCCATAGAGCAGTCATGTCTTGGACATTCCGGATTTCTGGAGTAAACGTAGGAAATGCATTTCTTAACGAGGTGCGTGCATGAAAACCATGCAGCACATAGAATGGTGTAAAACCGTGGGAGCTGTGAGGTGTGTTATTAATATGGAACGTAATTGCGGGAATTGCATGGGGCCAATCAGCCTTGTTCTCAGCCCTATAGATGGAAATGAGATCTCCTAAGGTCTGGTGTGACCTCTCGATGAGTCCTTGGGCTTCGGGGTGAAATGCAGTTGAAAACTGGATTTTGAAGTCGAAGATTTTTGAAAGTTCTGTAATGACGGCGTTGTTAAATTCCGTACCTTGGTCTGACTGTATAATTTCTGGGAGGGAATAGACTGCTGCGATTTTGTTGAAAATGAATTTTGCTATAGCGTGAGCATCTGCTGTGGGTACAACCTCAGCTACGAGAAATTTGGTCAGGTAACAAATCGCAGTTATTATATATCGTGGACGTCCTTCTTTATTTGTTAATGGACCCTGGACGTCAAGTTGTATTCTCTCGAAAGGTCTGAGAGGAATGGGAATAAATTGGAACTCTCCTGGCTGCTTCTGTCCACGGGGGGACTTTCTTTCTTGACAAAATGTACATGATTGTATAAATTCTTTGATGTCTTTACTCATTGTTTTCCAAAAGTAACTTTGTTGAATTTCTTTCAGAGCCTTGGTATGTCCTGTGTGGGACACGGGGTTATGGTGACGTTTAATTATATCCGGGACCATGTGTTGAGGTATCATCAGGACAGATTTTTCTCCAAGTTTTTTGTTATGTTTATACAAGATATTGTTGTATAATACGTACGTTGAACGTAGTCTCCAATTTGTTGGAAGCTTATTAATTATATCCATGAGTGCTGGATCTTTTGCCTGTTCGTCTTTGAGAATACCAATGTCCATTGTATGAACAGAAAGGCATGCTTCCTCGTCTGTCTGTGAGTGGGTGGGTTCTTGGAAGGGATTACGGCTGAGGCAATCTGCGACCTTATGAGTTGTTCCTTTGACATATTTTATTTTTATATCAAAGGACATTAACAGTAATTGTAAGCGCTGGAGTTTAGGGTCGAGATCATCTTTGCTTTTGAGGATATAGCATAAGGAGTGGTGGTCAGTTTTGACCGTGAATGGTATGCCAAGTAAATACTCCTTTAGTTTCATTACGGACCAAGTTATGGCCAGTAGTTCTAAAATGCGAATGTGATACTTAACTTCATATTTATTTAGACGTCGGATGAGGAAGAAAACTGGATGTTCTAAACCATCGGGGTGTAGTTGTGTCATGTAGGCTCCAAGTCCTTGGTAGGAGGCGTCTGTATATAAAAATGTTTCCTTTTGGGGATCATAGTGTGCTAAGACTGGTTTGCATAATAAGAGGTTTTTTAGGGCTTGAAATGCTTGATCACATTCGTGAGTCCACAGGAACGGTGTGTTCTTTTTTGTGAGTTCTCGTAACGGTGCTGCTATATGTGCAAAATTGGGCACAAATCTTCGAAAGAAGTTAGCCATTCCAAGAAAGGACTGGACTGTAGTGATGTTAGTTGGGGCGGGCATCTGCCTTAATCCATTTAAATTGTCATCGTAGGGCTGAATTCCATATGCGGTAATTGTAAAACCAAGGAGATTTATTTTTTCGTAACCAAATTTACATTTGGTCGGTTCAAACTTGAGGTTATGCTGGGTGAAGCGTATGAAGATTTTCCTGAGTTTAGAAATATGTTCGTCAATAGTTTGGCTAGCAATGACTATATCATCTACATATGCCAGAGCTGTGTTGTATTTGAGATCTGCCAGAATAACATCTATCACCCGGCAAAAATGCGAGGGTGAGTTGCGTGTACCGAATGGCATGTCCTTACACTGATATTGTCCATTTCTTGTGATGAAGCTGAGCTTTTCTCTGGAGGCGGGTTCCACCGTTATCTGATGGAACCCTGACGCGAGGTCTAGAGTTGAAAAATAGCGTTGATTTTGGAGTCTTCTGAGAATCTCATCAATGGAAGGTAATGGCCAATGCATAGGCTTAGTGATGGCGTTGAGGGATCGGAAATCGATGACCATGCGGGGCTTTCTTATTCCCTGGTCGTTCGGTTTTTTGAATACTATTATGACGGGACTTGAGAAGGGTGAAGTAGAGTGCTCAATAATATCATTATCGAGTAATTTCTTAACTTCGGCGTCAATAATTGAGTCCTGATAAGAGGATGTCTTGTAGGGCTTATGAGCTACTATACCTCCAGACTGTAGTTCGACTCGGAATGGAATCGTGGAACATTTACCGAGTTCATGAGGGTGGAATGCAAAAGAGTTCCTGTATTCTCTTAACAATGAACGGAGTTTAGTTTGATCATCAGTGTGTAGATCTGGATTGATTTTAAATGATGCTACTTCAGTTTCCAATTGGGAAGTATTGATCTCATTGATATGTATTGGGTTCATAGAATTATCTTGTGTGTCAAAAGGGGTTAAATTTCCGAGACCCAAACCATCTGGTAAGGTAATAGTCATAGAAGTTGGATTTGTGAGAAGGAAGAATTTAGAGTCAGGACTGAGTATTGCATGAGAAGCAAGGATATGGAATTGTGTATGTAAGGAGTCATGAGGTTGGAAATATAAAGGCGAAGTTTGTTCAATGGAGTGTATGGTTGCAATGGTTACATGAGACCTGGGTGAAATGACGCGGAGAACATCGTCTTCCATGGTGTTAGAAACACACAGAATAGGAATTGTTGTAATTTTGGACGTTGTAGAAGGTTTAGCTGAGACAGATGATATGGGAGTAGGTGTAGTTTTGAGAGTAATTCTTCGGGAGGTAGAAATACGTCGGCGGAGTGGATGGGTTGAGCAATGGAAGTATTCCTGGTCTGTCTCGTCAGAAGACATGTCTTGAGTCGGAGAATATTTTGCTGTAGGCCGTGAATATTTAACTCCATGTTGAGGTTGAATTTTCGTCGTAGAAATTGTTTGAGAAGCTGTGTCTTGAAAAATAGGAAGAGTTTGAGTAGACGTAGAGACTGGAAAAGAGGTCACAGGTGGTGTAGTGGATGCTAACCAAGGGTTGGGCAGGAAGGTAGCTTCCTGGTCTTTGTCAGAATGAGATTTATTTGACAGTTGTGTTCTGGTTGATGAGTTTTCTATGGGTTCCACTGGAATTTCGCATTGTTCCTTAAGTGCATTATCGTGTTGTAGGAGCGTATGGATTAGTGGAATGTGTCCGGTAAACTTGTTGAACATTGTATTTTGTTGAGTATTGATGATGAAACCTCCTTTAGAATATAGAAAGTCTGTTCCCAGGATGCAGCGAATAGCTGTAGAAGGAGCAATGATGAAAGGGTGTAGAAATGTACATTTTCCTATCTTGATTTTTACAAGGGCGAGTCCTGTATTGGACATGCTATTTCCTGAGGCATCTATGAGTGTGAGATTGTTCTTTGTGATTTGTGTGCCATGAGGTACGTATGATGGATGGATCAACGAAGCGGCTGCTCCTGTGTCAATAAGACACGGGAGGCTTATTCCGTGTATACTTATAATGACTTTAAGTGAACATGAAAGTGAGTGTACATTGATGTGAGTAGTACATTCTGTAGTAATGGAAGGAATTATTAGTGGCTGTCTTGTGAGTTTTGGTGGTCTGCAGCTTGTATAGGCAGAAGCTGGCGTCGGGGCAGGCCTTGTGGAGCCTGCCCGTTGGAGTTTAAAGGCTGGTTCTGTAGTTGCTGTTGTCTTTCCTCACGTCGTCGTTGAATGTATTGTGGAAATTGTTGGTAATGGATAGCAACAGGCTGACGGCAACGATTTGCATGATGTCCCGGACGGGAGCAACGACCGCAAATTTCTGGGGATTGAGAAGCTGGATTGTGAGGCAGAGTAGGTTGAGTTGGGCAATACCTTGCTGTGTGGCCCGTTTGGTTACACTTGTAACACGTGTAGGTTCGTTGAATGTTAGAACCTAGTCCAGGTTGAAAATTGTTATACTGTGAGCGCTGGGGCTGAGCATGTTGAGTGACTGCCATAATGGGAGTTTCTTTGGCTTCCAATCTTTCTATTTTCTCGAGAAGCGTGGCCAGGGTTTTTTCCAATGATGTAGGAAGAACAGGAGTTGCAAGAGTAACAGCACTGTGTTCTGGATGGGGAGTGGTGCATGATTCATAGTCGCGTAATGCGTCCAAAAGATTATTGAAATTTTTGATTTTCAGATTCTTGCTTGTTATAAAAATTTTGACAGTGGTGTCGAGTTTTTCCAACAATGTTGTCACTGTAGTGGCCTCTGGAAATGTGGACCAGTCTGTGCTTGCAGCAGACTTAACTCTTAATACAAACTTGGTTGGCTGTTCATGTGGATATGGTGACATGGACAAAGCATCTAAGAGTTTGCTCTTTCTGTCTGGAACGTCACGCGGCATTTTGTTGAGCAGGGCATCCCGAAACTGGGCATATGTTTGATGCGAAGTGGACGTGAGGTTATAGAAGTGGGACAAAAAATCTTTGCCTGTTTTGGTGGCATCGGATAGTTTCCTGTACACATAAGACTTTTTCATCTTGTCGTCGGTTTGGAAAGTATTAAAGAAGTCATCACAGCGTAGTAGGAATTCTGACAATTCTTCGGAGGAGATTTTGGAAGAGGGATAAGCCGGTTTGTCGAAAAGAAATCTGGTGTAATCCATAGTGGGGTTTTTTGTAGGAATAATTGGAAGAATAGGTGGGGGAGCTGGAGCTGGAGAAGCTGAACGAGAAGAGGAAGAGCTGTTCGTAGCGGTTGTGAAATGGAGGGATTCTGAGTGAAGGGACTGTGAATCAGAGTTAGAATCAGAAAGAGGTGGAGGGGTGATGTTAATATTATATAGAGGATTGTCACTGTCGTATGCGGCTGTGGTTTCGGCGTCCGGGATAAGGACGGCTGTGTTGTCTTGTGGAGCTGTACGGGAGTGAGTATCGTCTTGAGTGTCCGGAATAATAACAGGAGCCGAGAAAATGTCAGGATAGGTGTTAGTAGCTATTGAAATAAATTCCTGGTCTAAGAGAAAGAGTCCTTCTTTGTATGCTTGTTGGAATGAAAAATGACAATGGTTGTGGGTGTATTTGGATGTGAGCTGAAATTCCTGTACCAAGCCTAAGTAATATGCGTAACTTAGAAGATGGGCAATGTCTTGAGTGGAATTTTGTTCAGCTTGTAGTCGTGTTGTCCAGGCGAGGATTACAGGCGTGTAGCTGTGTGTTTCGATAACAAAGGTAGGGGTCTTAGTAGTGGACACGGAAGGAGTAGTTGTTGTGACTGGAGTTGTAGTCACTGTTGGACAAAATTCTGAAGCGAGTAATGAGGTCTGGATGTCTTCGATCTCTCCAATGATGGATGCAAATTCAGTTGAATTAGTCTGCCAAAGTGTAAAGATGCGTAGGATTCGTGCTACAATTTTTGTAAATGTTTCTCTGGTGTTGAGGAAGGTACCGTCGGTTGTAACTTCTGTTGTTAGTTGTAGATCATAGAGTAATTGTTGGTAATGAGCGTAGGTAAGGATACTCGTCCCTGAGGAGTCGATTTCTTGCTTGGTCTTGATGGCATCAACGAGCTTCTGGGCGATGTCTTCGAGAAGGTCTCGTGAAGTGAAAAGGCGTGATGACGTGGGTTGTGTATGTGGGGCGACGGGAGTGCAAGTGAGAGTATGATTGTTAGACAAATTAAAGTTTGTACTTACTGATTGAGTTGTGACGAAGATCGAATCGTTATCTGCGGGACCAGAAGAGACAGCAGGGGTAGATGTCCTACTAGGGTTGAAACTTGCGAATCCGCCAAGAGGTGTTGTGGGTTCCGGTGTTGGTCCTTCGGTGTCAGTTTCGCCTTCACTTGATGGTACGTGGGTGAGGATGTCGTCTGGGACGGTCACCACGGTGGTTTCAGGCAGGGTCGTGGTCGAACTATTTATTGATCTAGGAATGCGACTAAGATTCTTCCGGATAACTTTAATGTTACTCCTATCAACTGGTTGGGGCTCAATGTTGGAGTTAACGTAGCGAGGCAGTTTTTGTTTGAACAGTTTGTAAAACTTGTAAAGGTATAGTGCTCTCGTAGATGAGAGATGACTATATTTGGCACGTGCACGTATTTCGTCCTCAGAGGTAAGCTCAACGGAAGCAGCTTCACTTAGTAATAGAGCTATATATTTCTGGTTATTACAAATGATGAATTCCGGGTGTTGATCGAGTTCGACTACTCTAATAAATCTGATGTCGTGAGGTGACATGTGGCACGGGAAAACTTGAGACACTTTGTTGAAATTTTTGTCATAGCCTTCGTTGGCGTTAGGTCGATTAGGAAAAAAATGGAAAATTTGGGCAGAGTTCTGTTTAGCGGCTTACGCCACAAGTATTTTTTGTCACAGAATTTGTTCGAAAGTTAGAGGAAAATAGTCTTATAATGGGTTTACGAACCTGAATATTTGAGAGACGTCGAAACCCGCACCTCGACCATTTTAATTTATAATGGTAGTTAAGGTTCGTAATGGGAGGAAAATGTAATGGAGCCCAGTTAATGGAATTAAAATGGGAAATATTAATAGAATTGAGAGTGAGAGATGAGATGATGGGGAAATGTGTAGTCGGCAGAGATGCACTTGCCTTGGAGTGAGGGATTGCGGGCTTGTGTCTCAGCATACGAGAAATAAGACGCGTATGTGCGTATATGTAGTTACTCACAAGATATACTTTATTCATATATAGTGCGTAGATTTGATACACTTTGTTCGTCTCTTGCGTGTGCTCTTGCTTGTGTACAGCACGAGATCTGGAATTCCTCTCCTCCTCGTACCTACGGAGGCACGAAGTTTTATACGGAGGTGAGCTCACAAGAGCCCACCTCCAGTATCCTCTGTAGATCTCATCCTATAACCAATAATATTAAGTTAGGGCAGGTACCTAACGTAATTTTTCATGTTTTTACTACTGGGTAGTATAGGTATGTATGCTGATTACATGTATTAAAAGTTACAAAGTTAAATACTGATTAACAGTGTATACTTTCATAATGGCCATTCTGCTTTAAAGCGTAATTTTATGTAGACCATTTTGCTTTTAGACGAAATTGTAAGTAGACCATTTTGATTTTAAAACTTGATGTATCTATTCCATTTTGCATTTAGTAAAACTGCATGTAGACCATTTTGATTTTAATCGAACATGCATGTATTCCATTTTACCTCTTCAGCGACGATATATTATTAATATTATAAATAATATGAATTGCCAACTACCTATATAACAACGAATTGTTAGTCTTACAGTTAATAGTTCACGTCTTATATGAGATTACTTTGCCTGGCGAAGCGGGATATTAATATTAAGCCTTCTCGACAGGCCTTGATACGAGATCTATTGCCATTTACAATTTTATTATTTACACTATTTATTTACACAAGTAATTGCTCCTGTGCAAAGCACGGGGCATTTACTAGTGCAATAATACTACCTGTAATATTTCTACAACTATAATGATGTGCAAGTTTGGTATTTGATTATAAATAATTTCTATTCTGTATTTTAAAATACGGATTTTAATATAATTAGGATTTTATTATAATTATGGAATGACAATCAATAATTATTGAAATAACGAGCTGCACTACTTAGAACTGCACATTTTCTTTGCAATAAATTGCATTTTTTTCAATAGTAAAAGTCTTCGAGCCTTAAAACCAAGCCTTAAAGCAAATTAAATTAGCCGTGCTTCCGTTAATTTTTATGAAAATCGATACTCACATTATATATCTGCAGTTTCGCGGGCTTCGCGAAGATTTATGCAAATAAAATGGATAACTTTATCCATCCAACACCGTTATTTTGCCAAATAAAGCATGCTTACAGAGCGACAAGTAACATGTTTCTATTTTTGTTGAACGCGACCCTTCTGAAAAACCACCGGGATCGGATCGGAAAGGAACAGAGCAATTCCGCTTTCCGATGACATAAATTATATGTGAAATTTTTAGTACCGATGCTCTGGACCGTCCGGTCCCCACATCATCGGTACAAGTGCTCATGTTCCGGTTTTGTCCCGATTCAATGACGGAATCAAAAATAATGTCCCGAAATTGTTCCGTTCTGTTTCCGAACACGGAACTTCGGGATTTCGGAAACCCGAAGGAAGCTCTATCGGGGAGGCGATTTTAATGTCGATGGCAAAGGTGTCCACCTATCCTATTTATAGGCCTATATATAGGATAAAAATAGGCAGGATGCAAAATTCAAGTAATTATAGGTAGTAAAATAGGGTGCAGTAATTACCGCTAAAATTAATCCTATATTAAATGTAGGAGCTGCAAGAGTTCACTTTTTATTTAGGAACAAGTGAGGCAGTTTGCGAAGGTAAAAATAGGCATATTTAATAATCTATTGATAAAGATTTAACCTTAAAATAAATCTCAAAAATATTCTTCAAATACGTGACATTTTAGTAGTTCGATTTTTTCATGTGTTACGATTGCACGTACATACATATAGATGATTTTTAGTTGAAAAATTAAGCCTTTATAGGCTAAATCTGGGTCTTTATAGGCTAAAAAATAGGTCTTTATAGGCTAAAAATTGGCCTTTATAGGCTAAAATATTGGCAGAAACATTACAGGGGTATATATGTAGGCAAATAGGTAGGCAATTTATTTTTGATAAATAATGCAGGTTAATATGTAGGGAAGGCAAAGCTGCAAAAAATATGTAGTATTTTAGGTAGGCTGAACCTTTTGGACACCTTTGGTCGATGGAATAAAAAGAAACACAAATATATCAATAATATGATGATTGACGCCCAATATTATTTTTGGTGGGATGCCAATAATAATAATTACACAATGCTTATATTGCTTTTCATTGTAAAAACTCAAGTTACACTCAAGTTTTATTCAAGTACTTCCATTTAGTGTACTTGAACTTGACTTGATTTTTCAGTCAAGTAA
Organism: Allacma fusca; assembly: GCA_947179485.1. Taxonomy (NCBI): domain Eukaryota; kingdom Metazoa; phylum Arthropoda; class Collembola; order Symphypleona; family Sminthuridae; genus Allacma; species Allacma fusca. The sequence continues at coordinate 39,084,979 of OX359250.1, read as the reverse complement.
TAAATTATTAACTTGAACTTGATCAAACTTGAACTTGAAAATTGAAGTTAAAATTATAATATTTATTTCATTTGAACTTGATGTTCAAGTTTCAAGTTACAAAATTGTCTGCGCTTGAATTGACTTGAACTTGATACGCACTTGAACTGTTCAAGTTATACTTGAACTTGAACGAGCTCTGGTTATTTATATACGCAACTAAGTGAGTGAATTGGAAGCGGGTGGCGGATTGAACTCTGCCGTGAGGATGATGCGATGGCAATATTACCAATGACTTTTTGTAGTTGTTTCATGAACGTATAATCTGCATTTAATTAATTAATTGTTAATTATAAGATTTAATGTATTGTGGGAATTATTTTTTCAGAGCTCCAAAATAAAAATAAAATATTTCTTTTCCTTTAAATGAAGTTTTGCATTATTGATGGAAAAATATTAGTCACAATATATGGAATTACTGTCATTATTATTACCTCCAGGGCAGGAGGATGGGAATGAGTGAATCCGTAGAATTGAAAGAGTTGTTGGCGTTTACTACAAATTTTATATTCATTTGCCTTGTCAGGTGTACCAGACTCAATTAACTGCATGTTAATTTAGGTATATTCTTCAGAATGCCGTAAGTTTCCATGTACTATCCCCTACAGTTAATACAATGTACACTCTTAATATTAGATACCTCCTCGAAAGGAGAAACAATTTTTGGACATATTTTCACAACAAATTGTAAAGATTAAAACCGGTATGGAAGTCACCGGAACGAATTGAAAATTTTAGCCTGAATGCTCCAGGCTTTAAGATTTTAGAAGCGAGCAATAATAATTGCTTTAATGGTGACAAGCCTCAGACGAAATAACTCGAGTACAAATGAAATGATTTAAAAACATATTTAGTGCTCTAATTTAAAATCTATTTGATTATATTATTAATTATATTAATTAAATTATAATAGTTTTAAACAATTATTTGATTACAGTGGAAATAAATCCATTAGGCACTCCGTCAATAAAACTCAGGGGGCAAAGGGCGACACAACGGAATTCGGTCGCGTACAATTAGCTCAAGATGTAAAGCAAGAAATCCGATTGCCCATATTACTCCGAACATGGATTACATTTTGGAAATTGGTTCCAAGAATCATCTGGACCTTCTACATTGAGGCCTTCATTGTGGCCACATTTCGCTACGAATGGACGGAAAAATACCGGGAATGGAATGTTTGGCTAGACTTGCACAAAAGGACCAATCGGATCCATCCAGGTTTGGAAAATCTACTTGCTCTTCCCACTAAAACAAAATCAATCACAACAAGTCCCGAAATTCCCATCAGCCACGACCATCAGAACTGTTCCCGCATTCGGCTGAACGTTGGAGGACGCCTTTACGAAACGCAGCTCCGAACTTTAAATAGATTCCCACAGACTTTGCTAGGGAATCCAGAGAGGCGGCTCCCCTACTACGATCCCGCTAAACAGTATTATTATTTTGACCGAAGCCGAGACTGTTTTGAGAACGTTCTATATTATTATCAAAGTGGAGGTCGTCTTCTCTGTCCTATGGACACCAGTTCGGATATATTTCTGAATGAAATAGAGTTTTTTGATTTGGGCTCCGATGTCATCCGTAAATTTCAACTGGATGAAGGCTTGGATCAGGAGGATGAAAATGCAAATATTAAATTACCCATTAGTTTGATTCAACGGAAGTTGTGGCTTCTCCTAGAATATCCTACGAGTTCCGCTCAAGCAAAGATCGTGTCCATTATATCCGTCTATGTGATCCTCATTTCCGTCGTGGTGTTTTGTCTGGAGACCATGCCGATCTTCAAGGAAAGGGAAGGGTACTGGTACCAGAACAATGATGATCCCACGGATGATGAATATGACTCGATTGGAATCACAGATCCGCTCGCAATCGTAGAATCCTTGTGTTGTATGGTTCACGGCTGAGCTTCTACTTCGATTCGCATCTTGTCCCGATAAATGCAAATTTTTACGGGATGTTATGAACCTTGTGGATTTACTGGCAATAGTTCCATTTGCAGTGAATGCGGGAGCAAAGCTGGCTGGTCCGATGAAGGCCAAGGAAGCTACAAGTCTCGCTGTGATCCGTGTAATTCGACTTGTTCGGGTCTTCCGAATTTTTAAATTATCTCGACATGTCAAAGGGTTAAAGATTCTGGGTTGGACTTTGAAAGCCTCCTTTAATGAGCTGGGACTCTTGATATTTTTCCTGGCCATTGGTGTGGTCCTATTTTCAAGTGCTCTTTTTTTTGCCGAGGAAGCCGAGGACTCCATATTTCCATCCATACCGTCTGCTTTCTTTTGGGCTGTCACTACGATGACCACTGTTGGCTACGGCGATGCGGTGCCACGTGGTGTCTGGGGCAAGGTTATAGGATCGCTTTGAGCCATTACTGGTGTCCTTACTTTGGCTCTACCCGTCCCTGTGATGGTATCCAATTTCAATTATTTCTATAACCAAGAGATAAGCCGGTCCAGGTCAATTAATGATGGGATGGAGACTCATCATGTAGAGATGTGCTGCTTCTTACCTGGGAACGGAATACATCCTGATGCAGATAAGAAGAATGTGACTCAGCCCAAAACCAAGAAACATGGCACAAATGTGGCTTTTTCCAAAAATCCGTACGTCTCTGAATCCGATGGATCATTTTATGATGCGCAACGTGTTTCCTGGGACCATCCGCGTTCTTTTTAGTGTCAGGAAACAAATTTGAGCCTTATATAAGTGTATATTATATGAAGCAACTACAGTGTGGTGTTTTGTTCTCATTTTGGCTATTTATTTTTATAATAAATACAGTTTAGCAATTTAAATTGGTACTCGTAAGATTTTTTTAAATATTCAAAGTCAGTTTGGTGTAATTGGTTGTCATTGTTGAAGATGTAAGTAATTATTTTGAAATTATTTATAAATCAACAGGGCGATCAGTGGAAATGATTTTCAAGAATTGTCTGGGACCTAGGTCATTATTTGAAGTTCGTTCTAAACTACAATTAAAACGACGATATACAGAGTTTGTCAGTAATAAAAGGACAAAGATTTCGTTAATAGCGGGACGTTTACCAGATCCGACGCAAGAGAAATTCTTAGCGTTACAACTGTCTTAAATCCTTCTTGGAAAGCATAAAATTGCATGCAACAAGCTTAGGCCTGAATTGTTTCAATAATACACCCTTCGATTATATAATCTTTACATGTTGAAAGATTTACTATTACTGTCGCTTCCATTAAACGCATCCATGTGAACCTACCTTAAAGGTAGGTTCACATGGATGCGTTTATTCATGCGTTTTGAGCTCAACGCGCGTTCATTTCAAAGCGCTCATGTGAATGCGTTTGCGTTAAAGATCATGCGTTTCACTTTGCGTTGGCGTTCGTGCGATTTTAGGCGCGATTTGAGAGTTGGGAAAATTGAACTTTGACGCACGTCCACAAAGATACTGTGATCAAAATGGCACGAGGGAGAAAGGTTTCTACTGTTAAATCGGGAGTAAAATCCCCGGTAAAAGTGAAGTTAACCAGTAAGGAAAGTAAGGATTTGAAAAAAAAGCAAAAAGTAGATGCAAAGCTGAAAGAGGAGAACTTCACAGAAAATTTAATTGCTGACATCAACGCCCGCAGCTTCATCTTTGACCGGAGTGACCCGAATCATGACAGGAAAAAATTAATTAATAAGGCCTGGGTGGAAATATCTGACGAAGTTGGTCTAGATCGTGAGTAATATTATTTACATTTATATACATTTCGGCATCATTTTTACGTGTGACAAATAATTTATCGATACTTGTTAACCCGCGTAATGGTTTTTATGACTCCGGTAAATTTTCTTAAATTGTAGTGAATTCATGTCACACCCGTTGGCGGAGTTTGAGGATACATTCAACAAAAAGTACGAAGAGTGGAAAGGTCGTCCAAGTGGCGAAGACTGCGATGAAGTTCACATGCCAACTTGACCATGGTTCCAGTCACTTCTTTTCCTAAAAGACTCCAATCTTCCGGAAAAGTATTTTATTACCATTATTTCTTTATTGAAATTATACTGAAATATTACCAATGCAAAAATATTTGAACAATTCATGTATAGCCCATAATTATTTTCAACCCATTTTGATTTTTAGAACAGTTGATACATCGGATCTTTCGACCAATTCAGGTAATGTGCCATCTGTCAATTCCGATGACGTGAGTGTGGAAGATATTATGGATACTGATCCAGTCAAGCACCAAGTTCCTTCAGTTTCCGACAGCGTAAGTATTTCTAATATTTAGTGACAGATCACTTTCAAATGTAATAGCTACATTAAATTTATTGGGACAATTTTTAATTAGCAATATTTCGTTTTACTTCGTTTCAGTTGAAAAGAAGTAAGAGAAAAAAATCTCCTGAAGAAGATTTGGTGTTGGACAAACTAGTAAAGCTGATTGATATGCAATTCGAGCCTGGTAAACAAACCAAATCAGCGGCCTTTTTTCAGTACTTGGAGCTAGAAATGAATGCTTTCTCCGGTGACGAAGAGGAAGACTTTATCGATGCATATGTGGATAAGCTCAGGGAAATAAAAAACGCCGGAAGCAACGGAAACAAGCTGCTGAACTCCCTTATCGCTTTGAGTATGTTAACACTTAGTATTGGTAATGAATATTTTATGTGCCAATAAACTCATTGCTTTCAAAAAGAATGTGTTGTCTTACATTTATTCAGTTATTTCAAATTCCCATTGACTAGAAATAAGAAATTTCATGCATTAATAGTCAATTATGTTTCCCATCTGCCACGGAACTGAACCTTGTCCATTAAAAAAGTCCTTAAATTCTTCCCGCACACCGGAGGCTTCCTTTTGATAGTTGTTCGAGCCCTGTCTTGACAATTCTTGAGTACAGTTGACCATAGATCTCCATATCCCTGGAACAATCTCGCCTGTGAAATGGTCTTCTCTGTCAACAAACCCAGCCGGCATGTATAGCCGCTTCAATTTTTGTTGAGATTTTATAAAATTCTGAAGAACCAGACAGGCATTAATGACTGACAGCATTATTGGGAAGTAAATTTATTACGTCTTTAAGAAGCTGCCAACGAGCCACAAGAATACCAAAAGTATTCTCAATGATTCTCCTGGCTCTGCTAAGCCTATAATTAAACACTCGTTTTGAAATATCCAGCTTATCCCCTGGATAAGGCCTCATTAAGTTCTTCAAAAGAGGAAATGCTTCGTCACCAACAAAGCAATACGGCATTAAGGTGTTTATGCCATCAATACGGCCCGGTGCTGGAAGGTCAAGTGTATGATTCAATACCTAGTTTGGTGTTCAATAAATATGTACCCGGACCATGATTAAAAAAATCGTAATATTACAATATTATCAACTCTTGTAATTAAATACTGTAGAAATTCGGCAAGTAAGTACATAGTAGATAAATACAAATACTTAACAAATAAGTAATTTTAATAACTATTACTCTTTTTCCGATTTCACTTCTTCTGAAAATACCCCCATCACTCCCTGACCCAGAAGCTCCACAATTTGTGAGAATGAACTTGTAGTTAGCATCACACACTGCTAGGATAAAAGATTATGTATGATGTGGAATTGTTAAAATTAAATATTTTCATTTGCACAGACAAAACTATTGGTGATTAATATTTTCCTACCTTGTAGTTATAATATCTGCTTCCAGAATTAGGGGGTGCCGGGATAGCAAAACGTTTTCCGTCAATAGCTCCCACGCAATGAGGAAACTGCCAAGCTAGTTCAAATTCTTTTGAAATGCTTTTAAACTCTTCTACTGTGGGTGGCTTCAGATAGATTGGTTGCAATACCTCAAAAATTTTCTGGCACGTTTCCCGAATTATTTCGCAAACAGTACTCCTCCCAACCCTATAATTTTTGCTTATTGACTTTTGCTGGTCACCACTGACTAGATATGCAAGAGTCATTTGCAGTCGCTCAGCGAGTGATATTGATTCTCTGACAAAAGACTTGTTTTTTTAGTTTTGGTCCGACCATACTCAATAACTCGTGAAAGGTCTCCGGAGTCGTTCGGAAATGCTCAAAATAATACTCCGGATCATCATTTATCATATCCGGAATCTGAAAAATACGAAACCAGATGTGAAAAACAACCACCTTAAACACGTATATCACATTTTATAAACAGAAGTTAATTTTGTATTGTTACTCACCCCCACAAAAAATTCTCGTAATTTCCGTTTTTGTAAAAATGGTCGCACCCAGTACCGTCTTTGAACAGATTTATTCTTCTACGTAAATACAGCGCTGCTAGTACAATTGTCTTAACTTTTATGAAACTTTTCTCTTTAGAACTAACAGGAGCCATTTCTCCTTTCATCAAAAAGGCAAAATCGCATAAATACTTCGCGCCTTCATGTGAATGTTCCCGCGATGCGATTTGCCCCGTGAATCGCATGAAGACAAATTTCCCTCATCGCATGCTCTCAACGCATCGCATCTTTGAACGCAAACGCACGTTCATCTGAACCCACTTACCCTGTCATCAAAATGGGAGTTTAGAAATATAAAAAGGCAATAGTGTTGACATATACTAGCCTGGTTACACTTGTGCTTGTAATAACCGTTGATTATAAGGGATTCAAAGTTTTTTCAAGCCAATGAAAAATAGGTGGAAAAGTCCAAGCATGTAAATGTAAATAGATATCAAACATTTTGCACACAACTTTAGTTAAGGTAATGTTCGCATTAATATTTTGAAAGATTCATAAGAAACGATGAATTTTCATCATAAATTATAGACACAAGGTTGGTTTTCCAATACACATATGAATTCTTTAAAAATGAAATGCCTAAAAACAGGTAATAAACATACTATGAAACTAAAGAAAATACTGACTGAATACAGGTTAAAACCTTAATAACCACAAATAGATTTATGTAATTGCTAAAAATGTCATATTTGAAATGCCATTTTAAAGCTGCTGTATACTAAGCACAGTCACGGCATAGTTCTGCTAAAAACAAAAAATCAGTGAGTTAAAAACCGTAAAGATGAAGTCAAAATTGGAATAAAATGTCATTTGGAATTATTTTAGCGAATATAATTGGTGCATTGGTAGACCAAGTGGTTCCTTTGAATAATCTACTTTTGGTGAACATACGCTTGGCAACCGTTCCTCTTCTGGTCTCTTTCCGCCTTTCATCGTAAGCACATCAGTGCGAGAATGTATTTACAAAATCAAAACTTTGCAATGATTTGTGAAGTGCGTCGGTGAAGAGGTAAAATGATCTAAGTGCAATTTCGATTAGAAGCAAAGTGGTCTACATACAGTTTTACTAAATGCAAAATGGAATAGTCGCATCAAGTTTTAAAAGCAAAATGATCTGCATACAATTTCGCCTAAAAGCAAAGATGCTAAACTGATTTTGCCTATCCTACATCCTACCTATAATTACATTTAGTTTTAAGACTGGCCTTCCTTCTCCCCTATTTGTACAATTGTAGGGTCTATATCCTTCTTTACAAGTAGGCATTTGCGGCTGCCTACATTTCTGCCTATATAGGGATGCGGAAAGTGTTATCCCCTTCCTACATGTGACCCTATACTGCAGAATTGAATTATATTTTTATTGAAATTCACAAATTACATTTTACTGTTTTATTTTAGCTAATTTATTTTGGACATATAACATTAGTTTAGAAAAAATTTAGGCTATCCCTCATATGCAACAACTATTCAGCAAACACTCGCAATTGTTTGTTACTATGTATCATATATTTAAACAAACTGATTTTGAGTACTTCTTCAAAATTAATGTTAAATACTCATGCATTTTGTGAAACCTCGTATTGATCGGCCTCGGGCCTATTGCACGTTACAGTAAGTATAAGCCATCGAGCAATCACATACAATATATGCACATGTACTTAGTAGGGATGGCAGATATCGCCACTTGACTCATATCGCAACTATCGGTATCGGTAAAATTGCAAATGGCGATATATCGTATATAAGATAAGTTGCTTATAGTGGTAGTTACTATGAAGAGGTTTGACTGTACTACGATCTGCAGCAAATAAAAAAAAAGTAAATAACGATTAAAAATCAGGAGTCTCCACAAGAAAAAAAGACAGCTAAGGAATAAACCTGAGACCCAACCAATAGGATGCTTGGAACTCAATTTCCCTCTAAAAATTGTAATTGTATATAATTCCACGCTAATTTCAAAAAACTTATTATAGTACTATTTCCACCATTTTGTTTATCCCTTTTGTAGTTACACTTTCTCAAAGTGACTGCTATTCTCCAGCTTCCTAAGTCACAGTTGTCATTGCCCATTCACAAGTATAGGAAAGAAGGATGCAACAGTAGTGTCAATCACATTCAAGTTAGGTTTCCAAATAAACCAATTTTGGGATTCATATTTGAACATTCCCATGAATATATAGTATGTGTTACAGCCACAATTCGACTGTAATAATAATATCTGGAACTTGACTTATGTTTTCGAAGGACCAGTGCTCCTGGAGCACACAAATGTAACTTTTATCGAAGAATGTTTATTTTGCTTCACCTTCTCATGAAGTGACAGCCTTTGCTGTCCAGTGTAAATGGGATGAGAAGGACTTTATAAAATTACTTAAATTTCCTTTGAAATTGCTTAACTTTATTAACGCGGTCTTTCCCATTCACACTCAAAATTCAATCTGACTTCCTTATTTTCCCATTCCTAGTTATCCATTTAATATCATACATTCATTACACAAATCCAATCATTTTAACTTAAATGTATTGTTTCTTGAATTTACAGTATTAACTATCCATTTTACAACTAAACAAATGAGTTAAAGTGCCTATGGTAATATTGTGTAATATTCCCTATCTAAATACATGGAAAGTACATATGTGCTAATATCACTAAAAATTTTCCTAAATTAGCTTAAAAACGAACACTTAAATTTTCATTTAAGTATCTTAAAATCAATTACTATCCATAAGAAGACATTTTAGTGGTATTCACATGGTTGGACATTAGGTCTATTACCCGGGTATCCTAGTTACAAATTAGGTGAACTTACACTTATATGTTACATGCTTCCAATTATTTCCAATTTTCACGCTTAGATCATAACCAAAGTATTTCCCCTTCAAGGGTCCTATTATGAGGTACTTATTCCCTATATATTCATACTTGGACATTAGGTCTAACTACCCGGGTATCTAACATTACCATATCCGGATACTTAACCTACATTATGTTATGTACATGATATACATGCGCCATCTATGAGGATCTTGCACACTAATACTATATATGTATTCCTATATATCATAAGCTTATCTATGGTTGATTTCTATGGTATAATTTAAGCTTCAACAGTATGTTTTTCTACAGAAATTTTAGGGCGACTACGCTGCCACCCAACGAGAATCTGTAACTGCACAGGATTGCACTAGGATTGCGTGATTATAAGACGTATCCATATGTCTAATGGAAGTGACCCCAATGCCATTAGCAATTAGTGGCTGGCAAGGAATAAATAAACCAGTAAATGACAAGTACATAAATTATTGTAATAATTATCAACGTAAATAATATCCAAGTTTTATTTATTCATTTGCCCATATTCCATTGTGTCAAATATCAAACAATATACTACACTACAGCTTCAAATGCACATTATAACACAAACTGTGGAAATTGCATTTCACTTGAAGTACATATCTATAAATATGTACATATTTACGTTCTTATTTAATTTTAATTGATATTGTACCACTACGTGATGAAGTTATAAATTGCATCAATTTCCTTACGGATGTCTGCATACAAATTCTGGCAAATATCAAATGATACCTATCAAGTTATATAAAATGACGTATTACTAATACTAACAGTACAGCGGTACCTACTACACTCAACCAACGCTAATTGCATTTCGTTATCATAAGTTGTAAATTTATTGCTACACGTCAGCGGAATTTTAAATAAAATTATAAAAATTCCGATGTTCCCATATTTCCAGGAAGAGAGTTCCGGCATTTTATTTTTGAAGAATAATAAATTGCTTTCATTAGCTGTGTTGAATCATTTGCAGTCTGTCACTGCTGCTTAAACTTGAATAATTCCTTGAACCCACCAATAGGTTCGCATGAAAACTTCCCACATGGATCTTCATTAGTCCCGTTGTTCTTCCGATCTGTTAAAGGCTGAACTTGGTTACTGACAATGAGTTTTGAGTATCCGGATGAAAGATAGCTGGACAGACTAAAAAATGAGAAGATTACATAAGCCATACTTAATATTTTAATTACTCACAGGTAAATTAACATTCGCAGTTTTTTACTACATTATTGAAAAAAAATGTAAATGATTCGTTAAGGAAAGACTGGAAATGTGTAAAAAGATTAACTTACGAGTCCACAAATGATGTGTGACCAATTTCGCAAGCAATTCTTTGGACGCAGTCTTCCGAACTTAATATTTTCTGAGTCAGCTCGCTGGTTGTCTTCCAAAGCTCATTGTTGGATGATCTCACACAGCCGATGGGTAAGTGCGTTTGTAATTTCGTTGTGATGTCCTCACGGTAATGAATCAGCAATCCAATCAAAATTGCGATTGGGAGGAGGACTAGCAAGCCTTGGACGAAACTGAGTAAGTAGGCGCTTCCCCACAATGCCTTTGGTCCGAACCAGGATTTGATTTTGGCCCAAGAATCATACCAACTTTCTACAAATTAGGAATAAATTCAAGTTTAAAGTACATGTGCTCAACGTATGCCGTCGTTTTGGATTTTAAAGGACACTATATGATATTGGCTTCAAGAAAAGTCTTTGTATTCCATTCATCCATTTTCTTCAATGCATGTCACGTATGCTGTTAAAGCCAGATCAAGGTCATGTGACATATTTTATTCAAAGCACGAAAATAGGGTGAGTTCGGAGTCTCAAACCTAGGACAGTTTAAGGATTATTTAAACAATTTCAAAGAATTTTGACATTGCTAAGTAAACGTTTCGAAAGAACACGGAATCTTTGGTAATTCTGCATTGTATAAAATGACGTTTTCTGTCCTTTCAAATTTGTTCGAAATTCATTAAACAAAGGTTTTAATGAAATTACCAAAGATGCACATATGTGTCCGCATTCCTATAACCTTCCTACAAATGGGAACTAAGAATACATCCTACATATCCTATTTATAGTAATGGAAAACTCGATCCCCCTATATATAGAGTAGGATAGTCAAGCCTACTCAAGCTGCCTACCTATTTCCTATAAAGGATACAATAGCAGCATACATGCCTATTCCTGTCCTATAAATTTCATTCTGTGTATGAATAGCGTTCCTTTTGCGTCCGCACATTACTTATGTATACTCCTTAAGTCAGTATAAAAATCCAACTATCTCAGTCAGGTAATTACAATGTGTTAAAGTGTAAGCAACAAATTAATAATTGATAATTTCCTCATTTTAAGCAAAATTAATAAAATGCATGACCAATCAATAAGTTTATTCATTAATTTGTTCATTCATCTTTTAATCACTTCCGACTCAACATAATAGTCTGTCTGGAAAATTAAATATTGCTGGAACATTTCAAAATGAAAAAAACTAAGCAACAATCAAAAAAATTGAATATTTTAAAGCTGTTGAGAAGAATGAACGATACTATGAATGGTCATTCCGAAAGCGCAGAAACCATACTGAATTTACAACGTTGAAAGAGCCTGAATATACTCCAGAATCGCCCAAAACTTGTGTATGTCTTATTATTCGACATAAATATACACTAAATCCGAGGATTCCTTCCTATATTTTAGGCAACATTTAAATGAAGACCAGTCCTGCCTATATTCCTTTATATTTGCAGTACAAAAGGTTGCCTATCCTATTCCTATTTTTTCACGTTGAAGACTTCGGTAACTGTCCTATCGAACCTACATAAGAAGCTTGATTTTAATGCATATCCTATTTATATGCCTATAAGCCCTATCCTTCGAGGAAGGATGTGCATCTTTGGAAATTAGTCTTTGGAGAACTTCTGGATTTTGTAAAAAAAATTTAAATCTTTTTTTGTGATAATGGTAAATGGTGTATGAAAGATAAAAATTCAATGAATGCCCACTACTAGAGACCTGGTAAAAAACAGGATTTTTTTACTGACCATGGCCGTAAGAAACTCCATGGTTTCCCCATCCATGCTCATGTTTCCATCCGTCCCAGCCATTTTGATGGACACTGTGTGAAGTCCAGCCGTGATGAGGCGGAGAGCCCTTTCCGTGACTATAACTGGTCTTTGTATGACTAGGTTCGGACTCCCAGCCATGATGGTGACTCACCGTGTCGGCAGAGTACTGGTCATTCGAGACAGAGGTTAAATCCGAAGACGAAATATGATTGTCCGCACTTTCACTGCTCCAATTATGCTCTCCATTTTCGTGCCCATTAATTTTACTGGAATAAGATTTCCCAGCTCGGGGTTCGAGGACGGAGGAATTCAACCGATAATTTCTAAACTCCGGTTGCAAAATTATGGAGCACTTCCCAATCCCAATCCAGATACATAAGAGAGGGCCGAACACTCGGAATCTTATCCCTGAAATTTTTGTCATTGTGAAGATGCTACTCAAATTAACTTGGAGAGAATTTTTGAATATAACTAATTTGAAAAAAATAAATTGGAAAAAGTCACAAGGTTTTTTTTGAAGATGAGCCCCTCAAATCCTGTGGAACAACTCCGGAAAAATTTTGAGTGAGTTAGTTATAAGCTTGCAATTTATTTGCTCATGTACTGTTACATAAATGTGGGAACACATATTGATTTATTTATATTACTGTTCTTACTGCTCTATGCTAGTTCATGAGCTAAGTAAATCGTATTTGATACTCTGCGTTAACGGAGCTTCACATCTTTCATAGTATTGTTGAATTTGTTACATGAGTGTCACATTTCAGGGAAGTTGTTTGGATTTTTACGGTGTAGGGATCTTGCATGTGCACACGGTTCAGTTTAATTGTGGACAGAGCGCATTCCTGCAGGGTGTTTGCGTAACCTTTTCCGTTTTGACGCATATTCAAGTTCTAGTTGCGACTGGAGATTCATTAAAAATCAGTTGGAATGCTTTTAAATAGAAATTCGAGGATTTTTTAGATTTTTTTGGGTCAAATCTTTCAAAATAAATTAGCGAATCCTTTTAGTACTAATATCTCATCTCATGACTGCTACCTTCGTCTTCTCATCCACATCTTTCCCGAAGTGGTTACGAAATAATAAATGCATATTTAAATTTTTGGACTCACTATTTTATTTCTTTACTGTTTTATTTCGTTTTGGGCTGGTACAATAGTTCTTAAGAGTCTATTACAATAACAGTTATTCCCGTATAGTTTTGACGCTACATCAGAGAATACAAATGGTAATATGATATGTACAAGGATTCAAAGTATCCAGAGGCTTCTCAAGTTTACACTTCCATTCGCATAGCAATAACGTTGCAGGTAACAGGGGATAAATTGAGTTACACATTTGTGTATGGTAACCCCGGAATCCGGCCCTTCACCCCAAAGCACTGCCTTACATTTTGAGGTGAAGGTGACGATAACACAGTCCAGTTTGTTTATCGCATTTCTGAGAAATTGTTTCACCGGACCTGCACCGATTCTCCAATAATGTGATTATCATTCGGGCTGTATATAGTAAGGTTTGAGAATTATTCCATCTATACTGGAGGATACCTCTATCCTAAAACTGCATCATTTTTCACACAAATACCACAGACGAATTCTTCCTAATATAATTTATCGACAAGCAGGGAGATCAAAACCCATATATTCAACTGTTCATTAGAAATTATACAAAAATAACAATTTTGGGTGCTTTAATTTTCAGGGAGAAGAAATGCTCTTCCTGTACAAATTACAAGTAATTACATTTATACTGTTTCTGTTAAACCCGAATTTAAAGTCAGAAAATTTATGAGGTACATATAGAATCGAACGCGGGAAAAATGGCATTGAGGGAAATGACAGTGGGTCCGAAGAGGATTTCCAAAATCAACAAAATGCTCTTATTGGGGAGTAACTTACGGTGACAAGTGCACTGTGTGCACAAATACCTGTTAAGACGACTGGCAACGAGGGGTGAGACAGCTTATTGCCCTTAACACTGGACTTGAATTTGGTTGGGTGTGATAATACTGAAAAGCGGAAAATCCCATTGATAATGAGGACAATGGGGCTGAGAAACCATGTCAGGTTTTTACTTTCTGCCGTTAATTTGAATATCTACATAGAGAAAAACAAGTGCTTAAGCCATAATTGTGAGAGTACCCTGCACTAACCTGTCAGGTCAGAGTAGTGGGATGCACACGTGTAATAAACAAATACATATGCACGTACATCCAGATATCTATACCTGCACAAAAATGCACTTCCTTTAATACGGAAGGTGGGAAAATAAAGTGGGTTCTCCCAATATAATAGATGCTCTCATCTTATGAGCATCTTCTCTGGAGGGACAGATATGCACAAGAGCATCTCACAATCAGCCCAGCTCCTTGTGAGAGTGCTCCTCCAGATCCACTGTACACACGTGGAGTGAGGCGGACGACTATGAATGCATATTAAGCATTGTTTGTAATCTGTAAGACGAGGAATTGTTTTCTTGAAAATGCTGTCGAACAGGAATAAAATCCCAGAAATCCAGTCCCTTCCATTGGAATTGTGCGTAATAAGATTTTTTGTTGGGGCTCCTATGAACCTCCGAAATCTCATGGTACACATGTTGAACATGGAAATTTCCTCTGGCTTTTGCCATATAAATTCAGGTAACTTTCCGTCTCATGGGACAGTCATCATCGACCGTTTTACATGATAGAGGAGGATAATTTTCCTTGGCCCATATATAAGAGTCATTAAAAGTCAAATTCAAAGTCAGAGTTCGGGGTTTTGAAAATAATATTTCCTACACGGTGCATGTGTTTCCCCATTTCCGCACAATTACGCAATAACGTGATCCTTACTATTACACAGTGGGGCATAATGTGGTCCATTTTCCTCCGATTCCTATTTTTCTCCCTCACATTTTCCTTCGTCACGCCATTCTTTTTCAATTTCGGGGCGGCCGTGGCAAATTCGGAGTCCGCAGGTATTTTTATCTACAGTTTTGAGAGCGAGATATTAGTAATATCATGTAGTAATTTTTGCAGATGATGGGCTTTTAAACGTTCCACGAGTTGATATTTGATTTGAAGGCTAGAGATGTCAATAAATATTTTTCCCAAGCACATCTTCCCTAATTTTCTGGAATTTAATATAAAACAGAGCGTCAGTACGGTGAATGTTCATGGTATGAGGCTGACTCGGCGTTCCGGTTCCCGAGCGGACAACGGCTGAATCCCAATGTGCTCTATGCTGCTCACAAGACTCTTCCTTTGGGGAGTTTGGCAATCGTCACCAATCCCAATAATGGGAAGACTGTCCAGGTGACCATTACGGATCGAGGTCCACTCGTCTACGGGAGAATTGCTGCTCTCTCCAAGGCCGCCTTCTCAGCTTTGGGAGATCTAGATCAGAAAGTTTTTGATTGTTATGTCGCTCCTGTTAAATAATTTCACAAATTAGGCATCTCAACTCATCTCATTTGATCTTCCTTATGCACTACAGGATAATCCCATACATAACACACATGTTTCTCTAATAGGATTAGTTTATATTTTTAATTGTAGTTTGGCTATTAGCCATTGACTTGTAGTAGCTAATTGTAAGTTAATGTTGAAACCACTGTCAATAAAAACCAACGCAACTTATTATTTAACGCTATTAATTCAGGAGGTTAGTTAATGCTCAATTATTATTCATTTTAAGTATCAAGCAAATAAGAATATTTTTAGAATGCAAAATATTTATGAGTGTTTGTATGTCTCTTGGGAAATGGTAATTTATCATTAGCTTTACAATTTTTTTCATTTATTTGTATGCACTTCCAAAGTTTCAATAAAAGTTTTAGTAATCAGAGCAGCTTCGCGCTCTAGCAAAAACAAGGTGTTTGTGTTTACATTCGGGTTTGCTTCATCCTGTTAATTATTTTTTCAGAGAATTAAAATTGTGCTGGAGGTTACGTGGGAAAGTCCTTAAATAAATTATTTGACAGTTTGTGCCCAGTTGACCATACGTTAATCTTTTAGAGTAATCTGAGCTGTTTATTTGGACTCGGACTCTCGCAAGCTCTCACTAATTGTAAGAACTGATGGAAAAACTCCTAGAACCATCTCATGACACGTTTCCACACAGAACATTTAGGGAGGTAGCAAAATTGTGACACGATATTGCTGGGAACTGACAGTTGTCAGGTTGTTGGGCAGAGCTTGAGCATCATCGTTGACTGTCTTCAATAATAATTTATCCTTAATAAGTACAAAAGCATGTTTAACTTTCCTGTTGTAGCCTCAGAGGAAGGATTAGCTCAAAATCCTGCTTACAATTTACTATTAATTTTAAATAAATATTTTTACTCACTTATGGAGCCTCTTGCATTGAAGAGATCCCACCTCAGGGGAAGGCATTGGAGGGTAATGGAATAGAACTTGTGTCTTGTAGGACGCTGACGAAATAAGCCAAGTTGACTTGATAAAGCAAACATTTAGCACTAGAGGCTCTTGACAAGCTCAAATGAATTTTCTGAGAACAGTTCCATCAAATCATGCAAATATGCCATGGAGAATTCACTGGAATCAAGGAGTTATTCTCTGCTGTGTCTATGAACTGGCAATCCCGAAGGTTCATTTATTTAGTTTCTTCCAATTAGCACTTGACTGCCGGATCCTTAAGAGTTAATCTCATTCAGAGATGAACTGAGGATTTTTCCATGGAGAGTGACGCTGTCAAAACATAAATGTAGATACACAAAATTAAAGGACAATTTGATGCAATAACCTTAAGGACTCATAATATTTTACTAACATATACATATGTAAATATGTCTATTGACAACCTTTACTTTCTCATGGTTAGCACAACTACTAATCACATATAATTTGTGTGGCAAAAGATTCAAGCGCAAATAAATAATTAGTCATTCTAAGCTCGAAAGGTTTTGAAATTTTCGTATAAAAATGTTGTCAAGCCTTCTCGTTGGAATCATAAGCTCAGGTGAAGTTGCAAAGCAATTGTCTCTAAATTTCTTACAATTTTCTCTTACTTTTCAATTCACGTTTTGAAAAAATGGCAAGGAACTTAATCCTGTGTATTGTCTTGCTGGCCCCAGCGGTCATCCTCTGCAAACCCCGACCTGACTCTCAGCCACCCCAATCTCAGCTGACCGTTCTTCCACACGTAGAGATTATTAATCCGGGTACTCCGGATCAGAAATCATCCGCTCCAGCGATATCACCGGTTCCTTCCAACCCTAGCCCAAGCAACTTTGGGATTCATCTGGAGGAGGTTCATGATGTTCAAAGCAATGTAAGATAATTTACTGAGCGGATTTTTGAATTAAGGTGAAATTATTACCATTTTTAATTTCCGGTGTATTAATTTTTGTACACTTTCATTTTTATAGACGGATGCTCCGAATACCCAGGGTCCTAAAGCCCCTCAATGTCCCAGATTGTACAAGCCGGTCTGTGGAAGTGACAACAAAACCTACAATTCACCATGTGAACTGGAAACAGCCCAAGGAAGTGACTCGAGTAAGTCATTCTATTAAAATTAATGATAAATTATTTTTTTTAAATTCAATACGGGTTACCACGACGTTTTGAATGAGGTACAGCGCTAGGTCCTATTCTTAATATTTCCGGAGTTACATCAAATTTTGAATTTTTCCTTCAAATTATAAATAGTAGGGAAATTAAAATAATTATTGTAATCTATGTAAAAATCCTTAAGGAACTCAATATTTAAATTGTTCTTCAATTTCCCAGATTTGAAGCAAGCTAAGGACGGCCCTTGCTAGGAATTTGATCATTGACGTTACATTGGAATCAACCTCGGGGATTAACCTTCAAAATAATGATAATTAAGTATATTAACATTCAAGCAAAATAATTCAAATTCTTTGAAAATAATTCTGAAATTGTCTTCTAATTCTTTAGGTTATTTATTTTTAATTATAATTACATAATTACGTATACCTTTTGAACTAACCAATGTAATGGTAATCTTCAAAGCGACATCATCGAATCTCTGTTGATCTGTGATTGTTACATTCGCATATCAACTAGTGCTTTGATTAATAATGCCTCTTCTGAATTGCTGTGAATTGATTTAGTAATTTTATTATTTTTAACATTTTATATGTCCTTCCTTTATTCATCGAATTTAATTTGGACTTGAGTTAATTAATAATTAATAACAGTATCTTGACACTATTTAAAATCAGATCTGTAATGTGACATCTCATAAGCCTTGTGGTCCATTTTTGGAGACACTATTAAAATAATTCAGCCGAAATCATTTACATTCAGTTTCTATATTGGGCTCGAGGATTTGTGAGTTTTAAAAAATATTTCAAGTTATTCATAGGCAGTTAAGCTTGCATGCTATGTTTCTACGTGTGAATCTATCGGAATCAAGTCTGTGAAAAAATCTGGAATTTTGCTGGAGTAGCCTCAGTTTTAATTAACCTCTGCTTCACCTACAGCTGTCACGAGTGGATCAGTAAAAGTCAGCATTGAAAAATTAGGAATAATTCATTTATCCGGAGCCCTAAAGGCAAATCTTCCATAACTACACGCGTGTTTAATCCTCCTTAATATTGCCGCGGCAATATTTTATCCGTCCAGTATTGTATATGAATAATTAAACAAAGATTCACAAAAGCATGCTTCAAAAGTTGTGGCAAACTTCCCAGTAAAAATAAACTCGAAAGCAATCCCACCTTTCGACCATGTCGTTAAAGATGCATAATTAAACTGACAAGTAATTCCCTGCAATTTTTCATTAAAGAATAGGTCTCAGATGTGATTGCTATTATTCATAAGCTTCCACATACAAAAAAATGATAAGAATTTAATCATCCTTGAAAAAAATAAAAGTGTTGGGAAAAGATTGAGATGCCTGTACAAAGCATATGTATTTATGCCTTGTGTTTGATTCCTTGCAGAACCTTTTATTGACCAACCTGTGGTTGGGTTGGATTTTATACATATATTTATATCCTGTATTACAAAACATTTACAAACAAAACACGTAAAATTCACAGTGTTGTTTTAAAATGCACTACACCAATAAAGACTGGATTACACACGGTGGAGCATGAGAGCCTTCAAGTCCAATATTGTCATGGTGCTGTAAACTTGATATTTATGGGATTCAAAGGATATTACGGCATATGAGAGACATGAACAAATATATTCCCTCGACTTTGGGTTGACAACTTCTCCCCTCAAATATTTGCATAGGGACTAAATGTAAAAGCAATGTCATATGGAGGAAATGTCATGGATAGAAACCCTTTGCTCATACATATGGGATAAATACAGATCCTCCCCATTAAAATAAGTTCTGGAGGAGTCCGCACGGAATTTATGGGATAATTATGCTGTTTTTTCAATGTCAACGTTTTACATGAATAAAACCATCTTTTTGTCGTTCCTCCTCTCTTGCGCATACAAACGTTTTTTTTACTACAACTCTAAGTATAAGTACTGATTTGTACAGTTTGTAACGTAATGTAATTTGCACCTCATCTCACATATATGCCAAAAAGCCACGTAACATCTTTCTCACACGAAGATCTTTCCTAGAAGGAAGCTGGCCGGAATCCTAAGTGGGACTTTATCCCTGGGATGGAGTCATGGATGTCACATATTTGCTAATCAAAATTTAGGATAAGCACCTCCCTAACCATTGTAAAAATAATTACGGTACCACTTTTCCGAGCCAGAAAGCATCCCTCAAAACTCGCCTATTTCCAGGACGAGGCTCAGTATATACTTGCTCAAAAATGTTGAGTAAATAATTCCCACACTGTATCTTCCATTAGAATCTCTGTACCTATACGATCATATGAGACTCTCCATTATTACTCCTGACCTTTTAATTCGATTCAAGTTTCCTATTTATTTTCCAGCTGTACATTGCCGTGTAGCATCTGGAATGCGAAAGCATCTGGAAACTGAGAAGCTTTGAGGGATATATCATCAGAGGGAATTTCTGCAATATACAGTTGGTAGGGACAGATAGGGAAATATTCTGTGAAAAACTATTTAGTCGCACGCACCAATGTTGTCAGTGTTTGTCACGGAAAGTAATATTATCTTGGTTGGGTCTATTTTGAGAGAAATTTCTCACATAAATATTCAAACCAAATCATTTTTAGTTTGAAACTTTCATCCTCAATTCTATTTTTCCCCTCAGAATTGTATTTGAGATATTTACTGTCGCATGTTTTCCTTCAATACTTAATAATTATAAGTTATCCTCCGAGAGGATTTATTTGTCTTTACGCTGTGTTTGACGTATTTCCTGGAACGGTGCTCATGTTGTTGTTTCCAAACCCTTTGGGAAATAGATCAAGTGAGTTTTGGATGAAGTGAGTCGTCAGTTCAATGCAGGTGTTTCAGGGATACATTTGAAAACTCGTCCTGACAAGTTGGGCAGAGCTTATAGAAACGTCTTGTAATTTTGTGCTAATTTGACAGGAATTGCCTCCCTGTTGAGCTACAAATCGAAGGCCAGCAAGGAAACGTCGGTTTGATCAATTCAAGGTAAGTTTTAGTAGTTGTTTTCCATTTGGACGTACATATGTATACATAGTTGTTGTGACAATGTCATTTGTTACGTGTTTGAGGTGGCATGAAATATTCACGGGGATAATCATGGGCTCAGGAGTAGATATCTTTATGCTATAAGGTTTGTATGAGTTGATGGTAAAGTAAAGCTGGAGTTTATTCCACAATCTATTACAGATGAACGATCCGGAATTCTACGAGCAAGTCAAGTCCTTAGCTACGATGTTCATTGAAGAGCACGTCCCAGTCATGGTTGAGAAAATGAATTGGAAACCATTTGAGAGTATTTTGGACTATGGATGCGGAGCCGGGTCTGTTTCCAGTCATTTTTTGTTCCCCATTGCGGAAAAATATTCTTCGGCTGTGACTGGCGTTGATGTATCCCCTGAAATGGTGGAGTATGCGAATGAAAACCACTCTCATGCCCTGGCCAATTTTCTCGTGGGTAATATTATGGTCGATGATAAGTTCAAGTGGCCATTGCAAAACGTCAAGTTCGATAAAATCCTCGTGGTAAACGTTGTCCATTTCATTCAAGATTATGAGTGAGTCCAATATATCTAGATATACACAATAGGGAAACAAAATCTATGAATCCCGAAACTTTCCAAGTCCAACTTCCAGGAGTTTATTATTTTTTTTAAATCCTATTTTTTCACAGAGAATTTTTCAAAAGAATTGTGGATCAACTAAATAAGGGAGGACAGCTCGCTTGTGGCATACCTTTTGCGAAGTACCAGCGCATACATCACAATCTGAGTGAGCATCCCAAATGGAGGAAATATATGGGGGTAACGTTCTGCGAATGTATTTTACTCAAATTATTAGTATAGGTTAAAGTGAACCCCAATGTAATTACATGCATCATTAATATTAACGGCTAATTTGTTAAAGTGTAGGAAAAGCCTTGACCGTGTTTGGTCTAGAGCTGAGCTAAAAGAGCGAGAGACGCTGTTATTACTTGATCGTACAAATGGACCTGACAGTTGAGACTAATTAATCTGGTCTTATAAACTAATATGCCACTTCCGTCCAGGAATTATGTACACAGGGTAGGAACAACAAAGCCTTGTGTGGGTAATGGACTAAAACAAGGTAAACCCAGAAGACCTACAGGGGTACTTTTCGTACACTTATACAGAGTGTGTTTCAGGGAGAATTATTAGAACTAGATATTGTAGTGGTAAATAGGAAACGTAGGATATTGTGCCAGGTACAATGTCCAGGACAATTACAAAGATAGGGATCTGACGTCCTACACGGAAATGTGTTTGTACACGCAAATAGTCCGCAAAGATCTACCCGCGGGCCTGTGAGAAAGGGATTAAGAACAAAAAGACACATGCAGATCCTAATTATAAGTAACAGGTGGGATAAACTCGTTCCAAGAGCATCCATTAAAATTAATACTAATCTTTTAATGGTCTTAGGTGATGAAAAAGGTACGAGCATCTTGGGCCTATGATGATAACCTGGATTTCCCCAGTTCTGTCAAGTCCATTCTGGAATCTCTGGGATTAAAAATCATTGACTTTTATTCCTACGAGGCCCCCTACCTCTTTCCCAGTGTGAATGAGTTCACAGGTACACTGTTCACTCACATTAATCCCGTCGTTTGTTCATTAGCTCAAGTGGCTATATAACTACTCTCAATTTATCTCTGTCTCTGTGCAAATTAGTGGGGTATGTCTGGAATGATCTATTTTTAAACGTAGGGATCTCTTTAATAACTATAATATTCTTAGGAGCTATTCTTTAACTTGTACGACTACTACTACAGGCCTCAAGGCTTTTCTTGTCTTCCTGGTCATTGAAGGCAGTAAAAAGTACATTTGAATTTAAATGGGAATACTTCACACGGCTATCTACAACATTGTGAGGGGAGACCAAGGTGGAGGAAGGTATACAGGATACTCTCACTATAAGAAACCCTTTATGACATTTCCTCTGCACTTGGGAGATTTTTTTTATCTACTCTAATGTAATAATATGTTTTTGCCTGTGAAAAGAGCACGCTATATTTTCTAAGTCAGATTTAGCCCTTTTTAGGAATCCTACTCTTGTTAAAGAGATGTTCCTGCGTGAGGGATAACCTCAAAGGGAGTTTCACACTGTATTCTGTACGTCTGCTCTTATCCTTGCAGATTTCGTAATAGCAACGAACCTCGGAGCTAAGAATGTCCCAGCGGAGCTGAAAAAGGAACTCAGAGAGGAAATAGGACGGCAGGGTGCAGAAATTATGGAAATTTCTCCTCTCAGTAAACCATTTCAGATCACCTCTAAATATTTAAGGTTCGTTGTGGAAAAGTAACGTACATAGAATCTCTTGGACATTTTAAACGTCTCCTATTAAAATCGTACTAAACAACTCCTTTCTTGTAATGGGCGTTTACATTATAAATAATTACCAAGTAGTTATTCTTAGTTTGAGTGTAATTATTCCAATGTACATATATGAGATCTAATGATTAGCTTCCTCGAAATACCTTCCTGCAAAATGACCTCTCTTGTATAATTCTGAGACAGCGGGTAGAATTCCTTCAAATTAAACCATAAGGATATATTTTCCTGGTGAAAAACCCAAGACCACTGGAGCACCTCACTTTATCTTTAGTTTTACACAATCATTTAAAATTCATCACCAGTTGATGTGACGGTTCAGAAAAACACTTTTTATGATTCTCAAACGAATAATAAACTCTACCAAACAGAGATCGGGATGTGCTGAAAAGTTTTTATTAAAATCATGTTTACCTTGGAGGAGCCGCATCTTCCTCATGGCTTCTTCATAAAACTGGTAAATTCAATGGGCTGGCATGGGAGAGCTGACTTGGATGCCTGCACTTGATCTAGTGTTACAAACGTCAAGTGGGTGAAGCCTGGAACATTTGTAAACATTTAAAATCCATTCAATATTCATGCTGAATTTCTTGTTCCTCTATCAAGGGAGAGAGTCTACGCTGTGAATAGTAATCAAACCTGAGTATATAATGTAGAGTTATGAACAAAAAAAAATAGCCAAAGATAAAACTGGGATTGGCCATATTAGTTATAAAGGGAACTGGTCCATATAGAAATCATGTTCTGAGCATTACATACCTAGAGGAAGCAATTTTTAAAATAGCTTTTAGTCATTTCACGCTAAAGTTGAACTTTATGAATCCACGTCCTCCCGATCCCTATTGACTTTCCTTTACTGAATGCATTTAAATTTTCCGCAAGTATTCAAACTTTTATGAGTTCTACCAATATGTCAGCAAACTGGAGCAATCAACTGAAACCTACGTAATTCAAAATCCTCCAAGTTTACGGAATTTCCCAACTCATTCATTATTAGCCCCAAGTGTGAAAGTTGTCTTTTTTTATCCTGGAAGACAATATACTCCTCGTTTTTAGTCAACCTACTCCTTCAGATCCCAAATTGAAGGCCCGTACTTACAAACACTCCACGTCACACAATTTATGATTCATTGCAGTCTTGAAAATTTTAATGAAGCCGACCGTTCTCCAATGCTCCATGAGAAAACCTCTCAAAATAATTTCGTCATGCTATTCTCAAACTCTTGAAGTCACCGAGGATCTGATAAGTGTTTCTCTTGAGTTGTGCATGAGTCGCAAAATTATTACTTAATCATCGTAAGCCTCTTTTCACATGAGTTCCATCTATCAGGGATAGTAATTCAATCGGAAAGACATTATATTTTATAGAATTTAGTTTCGAGGAAAATTTCCAGCACTATAGTTGACTATTCTACTCCAAACCCACATTCCATCAAGTCAGTTAGTAAGCCGATCAAAAGTGACCTCAGAGTTTTTAGTGCCAGCCATTTCCGTTTAATGGTCAGGTTGTATAAAATTCATACCAGGTGCCCCTCACTCCAGGGAGCAACTTCTTAATGAGGTCCATTCTTCCACCAGGAACCAGACGCTATCAAATAGTTAATGAATCCTGAATAAAAATTTAATCCTGTATCATGTGGGTCATGTGTGGGTAGTATTTTGTCAAAATTGAGACATAATTACAAAAGTTACGGAGGAACTAAACCACAAAGAAAATTTTATATGAAATTGGGAAGGATCCTCAATCGATACTTGTTGTTATGGTTCAAAAACCACGGCCTCTATAATGGGAATATTTTTTTTATTCTTTTATTCTCCTCTCTCTCTCTCTCTCACTCGGCATACAAGACAGACACTACTCCGACAAGTCTAACTTGTAGGATCGGATTGCGAGGCGAGTTTTTCAAGGGACATTAAAACTGCAGAAGGATCGCTCCCATCTTTGGACATATTCTCGGAGAACAGAAGCCAATGCTTAAACTAGACTCCTGGAATCGCTCCGGAAATGTCTTCCCTATTTCACTGTCCAATTCCTATAAGTTACAGTGTAAAAGATACAATATTAAATTCCCAGGACGATTTATCCACATTTGGAAAACACCGACCAGCTCCGTATCAAGAGGCTGTAATGTATTTGCCAAGCACTTCATCATATTAGTTCTTAAATTGAAGTCTCAGAAATAGAAATATGAATCTAATGGAACTACATGCATGTATGCCTTTAACATATATGTATGTATCTACATGAAGGTAGACACACTTGAAACCTAATAAATACCCCTCGCTCCAATAACCCGTCGATCTGGCACTGCGTGGGAGAAAATGTCATTGGAAAATCTTTCCTACAAATATTTAATAACCTCGTATTCTCTTTTTAATTCCCACTCACAGATTTCCGTACTTATATTAAAAACCATATCGTTCCGAACGCTAGTCTCCTCTGAGCAAGATCCTATACCCAGAGGCATCAAAGACACGCCGAGTGGGAAAATGAGTCCCAGAAATTATTCCGTAGCCAGTCGCTTGGACACCCAAACTACTTTGAATTCCTTCGTGATCGGAACATCCAAGTAAATTTTGAAATCAGAGTAGATATAAATATGGACGGTTGAGTAAAACAAGGGCATTCGGATGTAAATGCATCATTCCTATTTACACTTAATGACCCAGCAATTAGCGCATGGTATTCTGACGACCGTATTAGCCTCTCTGAACAAGAGCAACACATATTGTCAATATGTGTCGGACAAGAAAATGCCCTCTGTAATATACGTACATAGCAAAGAGGTCTTGTGTCGGTAACTCTAGGAGTCCCATAAATGTGCGTGTATTTACTTCCCACAAGTTCCTCTCCAAATGTTATCCTACAAAGACGCAAGCAAGCAGCAAGGTTTCACCAACTGATCATTTGGGTTAGTATTATACAATGTAGCTATTTTCAGGCTAAAGAACATATTATTGTGGGATAATACGCTGAGGACGGACAATCTAATGTGAGCAATTATTATATATACTTATATTGCTTATATAAATAATTTACTCCTATTATTTGTTTCCCATCCAGATATCATACCTACACACATCCACCACTCAACTGTAGGTCGGAGCTCTGTGGTACACTAAAACAATAGGGAAGCTCAATTCGATTGGGGATTATAGTAACCAGAGTGTATACTATGGAATAGGATGGGAATATGACTGTAAGGCGTGAGTATTAGCATAGGGTTAATACTATACTCACAGGATTTGGTTTGGTACATTGTGTGGAGAGAGATTTCAACCGTAATTGCCTACTTGGCGTATTTGACAAGTGTATGGGTATGTAGTCAATGGTGAAGACCTTGTCTGCAACTGAATATAAAATTATTTAGTTTTTTGAAGGAAACTCGTTCCCTCGTCCTTCAACGTGTAATTTGCCCTTTGTACTAATGATACATACAAAGATTCATTTTTTACACCAAATCTCCAGTCTGCTGTTTTTTTGTCCCATTTTAAATTCCCATTGCCTTCTATTATGTAGGTACATTTAGTCATTGTACACATTATATGAGGTATCAAAAATACGAGCCTTGTTATTGTACATGCACTGCTGGGGATACATTGCCTGCATATTCCTTGCATTGTTGGTGCTCTGCCCGATTGGCTTGAATGCCTTCGATATATCTATCCCGAGCTGAGAATAATAGATATTGGCAAAATCTCATTCCAGTATTGCAGAGCAACTCATTCATAGATACATATCAAATTCGCAATGCTATGTTGTGGAACTAAATAGAAACACTTGGAATGACACTGGAGCATCCTACAGTATGGGATGGAGCTAATAGCCGTGGGCAGTTCACGCATTTGAGGCTGAGTGGAGCCAAATCTAATTGAGAGTATTATCCAGGAGACCATAATCATTTAGGGAAATTGTGCCTATTTAGATGAATCCCCCTTGGAAAAAATTGATTGTTCAGTCATGACTGTCGAAATAAAATGTTCAGTGGTTATATCCCATGAGGTATGCAAATAGTTGTCTATTCACACTCCTCAAAGTAGCCATCATTGCCAGGTGTTGAGGGAGAGACTATATTGTAACTTTTTATTTTGATATTGTTATGGGTCCCATAAAAAGACACAGATGAGGAGACTAAATGGGATGAAAGAAAAGGATTATGAATTGGGATGGCAGCGTCTGTCTTTTATACTTCATTAACTCCATCATGAGATTCAGAGGGATCGTAGTTGCCGAGTGATTTGGCCACGCGAAAAAATCATAACTGTTGGCGTCCATTCAAAGTATATATACTTGAAAGCTGTGTGAAAACTTGAATTGATTTGTCGTTTGCATGGTCATTGGTAAACAAATGTGGTTTTGGTTATAATAGGCATTTTTTGATGATTCTTACTTCTCCGCCGTTTCCACTGGCTCCCTCACTTTTATGGACAGTCTCTCTGGCACGGCCTCCCTGTGACAATTACGACGCTCTGTGTGTGTCTGAGACCACAAGTGACAATAAAGACCTGATTGTGTGAGTAGCAAGTGCTTATACTTTCAAGCGATAATAATTCCAGACTCTGCTTTTGAGTACACATTTTTCTTTTCACCTTGATTTTTTCCATTGGCGGTATATGGTTTGTTCGTTAACATGCATACAATGTGCTGTGTGGAGGGGACAAGTGAAGCAAAATGCTTCTACTCAGTTTAATAGCTACATGCATGGAATTTAAGGAGATGTGAAACGTGATGTGTAAGCTTTTGCATGTTGTTCTTCCGCGCTCTCACTCACACTCACTCTCGCTCTCGCTCTCTCTCTCTCTCTCTCTCTCTCACTCACACACACACACACACAGTCTCATCCAGAGAAAAAGAGAAGTAACCGAGACTGAGTGTCAGTTGGCGTTTCCATGAAGGAACGGAAGGACGACGGGGAAGAGTTAGTACACATTCGAGCATAAACGAAAATATTACAGCTCCAGCATTAGAGCAGCAGTTGGTTCCATTGAATTTCCAATATATACACCCAAAAACTTGATACTGGAGCCTCCAACGTGTAGTTTTCTCCATACAACTCCCAAATTCAGTTTGACTTTATTACATCTTCCTATCACTGTGGACAAGTTCAATTGATATGAAGGGAGCCTCCTCCTCCTAATACATACTACTCCCGCCGAAGTCCGTGTATTGAGCTATTTGCAAAAGAGCAGATTTTAGAGACGGATGAACTGTCATGTTGATCGTGTCAGGTAAAGACTCTCGAGGGAAATCATAAGAAAACATATACTTTGGACCTTCCTCTGTGTCTCACTCCATCCACCACTCCATATGCGATTAGTTGTGACAAATACGGAATTATTCCACATGCCGAGAGTCTATAGACAACTGAAACTGAAAGTACTTGTCCCGTGAAAATTAACAAGGTTCCTTTCCCCTTTCTGAGTATAAGGATCTATATATACATGCAGTGTCTGTATTTATACTCATGCAATAATTATAGATACGTATATGTATGACGTCCCATGTAAACTACCAGAGTGTTGTGCAATTATCTCTTCATGCTCCAACAACATCATCCTTGCCGTTTCGGTGAACATAAAGCAAGCTGCTTAAGTAATTAGCACCTTGTTGTGTTCTGTGCTCCAAACTCCCCTCTCATTTGTTTAAAACCTATCGTGCGTTCCAGTGAGTTCTAGTCTGACGTTGAGGAGAGACCATCTCCATAGCTCATGTGTGGTTCTAACACTGTGATAGAGTTTTGCGGAACTTTGGTCCTACTTCCATTTCCCTCTGGGAAAGACGAGAGTTTTAAAAACCGGGGAAATCCGATACCTCCCAACATTCCAGAGAGAATTTCCGGACTGCACGGACCAGAACAACAATAATCATTATTATTGAAGTCGGGGAAAGAAATTGACGACTATGGCGGAACCACCGTCGGACCTCAATGTCTCGGAAGAGTCCAAACTTCCCCTGATGTTCCGCTTGAAAGGAACTGTGATACTCAAAATCTGGTGGCAAATCGTGTTTGTGATAGTTTACACCGCTGTCGTGGTTTGTATACATAATTATGTGGAAGGGATGCGGATGAATTTCCCTCAAACCTTGATTCCAGTACTTGGAGTTGTGACCGGCTTGCTCTTAGTTTTCCGTACCAACACAGCCTATGATAGGTAATTTATTTCCAACGTCGGACTCCAAAGAGGTCCAATTATACCGTCATTATTTACCTTGTAAAATATAATGTGGAGCAGATTTTGATACATCTACTAATGTCATTAATTTGTAGTAATGTTGGGATTGTTTGTAAACAATAATTATCAGACGGACTTGTTATTCTTGAGCTGAACATGCTCGCTTTTGCTTATTGAGACCCAATTTTTTGTTGGCTTTATTCAAATTAGAAGGATTTTCATTCACTAATAATTATTACCAGTAGAATTTACTCGAGTCGTTGAGATAGTCGTGTAATTAATTGCTTGTAGGGACACGTAATTACCGAGCTTTCAGGTTAAGGAGCTAATGGAAAGTACATGGCTCCTGGGTTGAGGAGAATTTATATATCCTCGAGCAGAATTTCCCTATACTGCTGGTTGATCGACAGTTGGAATGTTGCTCCGTGGAAAAGTTTGTAAAAAAACAATTTCCAGAAAAATCAGAGTGAGAAGAGGGGAGAGCTCTCTCATTGTTTGTATATGAGGAGATCGAGCTTGATAAAAATCAAAGCAATAAAATGTGGAATTGTGGACGGGACAAGTCTCGATAGTTTGTTGGATTCCTTTTAAATTTTTTTTGTTTTTTTTGTTTGTATTCAGGTATTGGGAAGGTCGCCGACTGTGGTCCCAGATGACCCTGAATATCCGAACACTAACTAGATGCATTTGGGCAGGTGTTGACGAAAGGCAAGGGAACTCTGAAGATATAATTGAAAAAATGTCAGCCATCAACTTACTCGTAGCATTTGCGTACTCTGTGAAGAACTATTTGAGAGAAGAGTACTCTTATGATGAAGAGGACATGAAGGATCTTATAAGCCATTTACCCCGATTCGCAACTCCTTCGTCGAACCAGCCGTTTGAGAGACAGGACCTCCGTCGTTCCGTAGATCTTGGTAGGAAACCCTCCGTTGCTGGGAGTCAAACTCATAGTACAAAATCCAAACAATATAATCTGACGGCCCATGACTACGCGACACCAACCAATATTCCCATTGAGCTCTCCTACTACATCACCTCCTATGTGAATAGTGTGAGAGTGAGGGGCTTATGTGATTCATCCAACATTTCCATCATGAATGCATGTAAGTCATGATTATTATTATCAGTGTCTCGGGGTCTCATTATTAAAAAAAATCAATCATCTCATATATATAATAAGAAAAAACTTTGAAGGACCTGAACTTTCAAGTCTATATATACTAAGAATAACCTCCAGAGGAAAAAAAAATCCCTTCATTGTGTTCAAGCAATTCATTACAATCAAATCTCTACCAAGAGGGATCTCTCATCCTGAGGAAATTAAGTTGACAGTCATTGTTCCAAGGAGCAGAGCCAAAGAGTATTTCCCACGTCAAAACATTTTGGGTGTTACGAAACATCTCCGCACAGTCCAGTCTTCCCTGCAAAGACGTATGTATGAATGAGACACTATCTTTAGAGATAATATAAAACACTTGGGAATAATGGATACAATCGTCCTTCATGGAAACATAATTACGCTTTTTGTGTTTCCTTTTGAAGGTACACCGTTCATCCTCTCAAGATAAGTTTAAGTTCCGCCAACGTTTAGGAATATGCAAGTAGGAGATGAGTGGTTGCTCATATTTTATGACGGCAGTTGATACAGAGTTTGTTCCACAGTAAACACGCTCTTTAAGTTATACAGAGAACACACGCTCTTGAAATCATATATACAGTACACATGCTGTTTGAGCTATCTACAGATATATAGATATACAGGACACACACGACACACTGTTTAAAAGCTAATATTCAGTACACCCAAAACTTTAGGTATAAACAGTGCACTCGCTCTTGAAGAGCACCCCTTAAAAGGAGGTAAAATCAGACTCGTGTAATGGTACGGTCTCATAAACAGAAAGAGTAACATTGTCACAAATGGGGAAGTCTAGTATCATCGACCCAACAGATAAAAATGCAATTTTTACAAGGGGATGTCTTCATAGAGAGAGTAGCCTCTAATTATATGTTAAAACTGAAGATAAGTGGAGTGTACTGGCATGAGTAACGTCCGTCCATAGTCCACACTAGTGATACTAATGTATGAATTTATGCTTGTGGTAATAATAATTAAGTCAGAGAATCTTTAATGAGAAATTACTGTCGTCTCAAGTGGTTCGTAACTCAGGCAGACTTAACTCTGAGTCAGGTGCACAGTCAGCCCCCAATTCCCCAGAAAGTGCATTACTCATATTTCTTGTACAGGAGTAAATCCTTAGGAATGATTCCAAGGTAATTCTAGGAATATTGTCAAACAAAAGTGTACAGCATGGAAATCCTGCTGGGAACAAGATAAATGTCTTTCAGCCTAATTACTTAATGGTGAATTAGTTCAGCCACATGCAACCATGTGTGCATGTGTCTTCCTTTTTTTCTCCCACTCAACCAACGGGGTTATCTGAGGGTTTTTGAATAAAAAAATATAAAGTTAATCTCTGAAATTCTCCCTGTGATGTAGAGATACATATGCACATACATATGCACGTTGTTTTTGTTCCTAGTGAGTGTGTATTATTCAATCGGGGGAAAAAACTGAGGGGCACATACATCATAAATGAGGTTATGGCTCGGGAAGTGCATGCTGATGGACTAAAACAAAAAACAAACACATTAGTTCACATGAGCTCATACTGATTCTGAAATTCTGTCGATTTCAAGGGATAGGAATCATTTGAGGAGCCAGTGCTCACTGCTCACATATGTTAGGAATTGAATAGAGCGATTTCGAAAAGGCGCTTAGCAGCTTTTACAATCTCATTTTTTCTATCGTCTTCAATTCCGTATATGTGACGTTGGGTCATAGGAGAAGTTTATGACCTCGTACCATTATTCCAGGAAAATTGAAAATGTAAGAGCTTTTTGTATTAGAGTTAATTTATTTTTAATCTGCACCTGCGCTCTCTCCGGATCTCCCATCCCTTTGCCCGGCCGCTCTGCAATTTCAGGGACAATTAGGTAATGTTCTTCGAAAATGGTCTGGCGGAGTTATTGATAAATGTGAGTGGGGAAGCTTGTCTCAATTTCTGTATATCTCCGGACACTTACCTTCATAGCCAATTTGACTCTCACAATAATCATTTGCATTGGAAGGAATTAAAGACAATCTTTTTGAGAGACAACACTTTTTCTTGGAGTAGAGCCTACGAGATTTTAAATTGACTTCATATGAAGGTATATCACAGTCATTTACACGAGTATATTACAATCATTCCGGTAATTTATTTACAGGTAGTAATAATTATAAATATTCTTATCTTCCTGAGGTCAAGGTGTTCTAGCTAGAATTTTTATGAAAGGGAATAAAGTTGGAGCTTTGGACATAAACAATTCTCCCAGGGAGGATTGGAGTCTGCAGTGGCAGATAAAATGCTAAAACCAGTATGACATTTACTGGACACTGGGAGCTCACGTTTGAGGTAGGAGCTTGTTAATTTTTTTGCATTGTATTTTTACATGGTATTTTGTCATGTTCTTGTTACACGTAGACGCAAGTATTGCTCAACATCTCAGTAATAGGCCGATGCTTGAAGGGATAAATGTTTGGAATTAAGTACGGTGAGTGGTCTCAGGGAAGCCAATGTTCTTACCATGACTTGGATCATTGAAATTCAAGAAAGTAACTCTACCTGAGATGACATGTGAGAGCATGGAATACTCAATTCTTTATCTTTTAGATTAATTTTATGATGTCCCTGAACTGAATAGTGACATGGGAATATCTTCTTAGTTCCTTATAATTCTTGAGAGTAGATGGAATTGCTTAGATGCTATATTGCTCTCAGTATAGTCTATAGCCTGTAAATCCAAGCAGAGGTATAGGTTGTAATAATTATTGCAAATGTTTTTTAAACCATTAACCCGAGCTTAAAAGCTTCTTGCCGACTTGTACATTTCATTGGAGGTTTTTCAAGTGTGCACGTCCATCTCTGTATACGCAAATAATGACTAGCGTACTGAAAAAAATCCATTACAAATGACTCTCACGATAAACGCATTTACTTTTACAAATGTGTACAGTCCGACAGGCACGTTCTTACAGATAAACTAATTCCGTTTGGACTACTCATTCCGCAATTTAATTCATGGAGATTTATTTGGCCCGTGAGGGTTTATTTATTTTCTAACTGCAATAATAATTTGAATAGGGCGTAAATGTGATGTAAGCTTTATTTGTATATATTAATTGCGGAGCAGATTGTAAAAAAAAAGATTTTGCAGGACATCCCCGTCCTATGTATCTGTAATAATAGAGATGGAGGAAGCTCAGTGTCTGAGGCCTTGCCTCAATGGATATTTATTGTATGGATAACCGAATGAATGCTATATCTAGGGTTTTTGCGGTGAAGAATATTATAATTCTGAGCAGAGGAATTTATCATTGTCACCTCCTGCTGAGATGTGCATTTTGTATTATCTCAGATAAAGTTTGTGTGTCTAACTATGCATAGAACCAAAAGGGAGCTGTAGTGATTTGTGATCTCGCTGAAAGGCTCGGGGAAGTACGAGCATAAAGTGATGATCAGCATGGTTTCCATCGCATGGTGATCAGAATCCAGACTTCCACTTGCGATGGGTGGGCTTTTTGTAAATTTAGACATTTTCCACTCTTACGGCTCGACAGGACTCAAGGGAAGATCTATGCTTACATTTAATTGTTAGGAGGTAATAATTTTGGGGACGGAAACTTTTCTTCCTCCTAAGCCTTTAGAACACTCATTGTTGATGCGACACATGTACGTCCGAGCATTGAGCTCTATTTTATATCTACATAAAAATACACTCCACAACCTATCCCCGCTCAAAGTTATGTAGTGAAAATAACATCCTGTGAGAAATCCCATTCTTACGACATCCCCAGAATTCACAAAAGCTGTTTACATAGATTGCTTTGCCCGAGCGGTACTCACTACATAGGTAGGTATCTATACGTACAACTTGCTAAACAGTATGTGTGTAGACTTTGAAATTAATTAATGTACGGTCAGAGATGCCAAGATTCTAGGAACGAAAAGGAGAAAAAAAGTAATTACAGATGTCTGGGAACTTCTGTGTATAGCTTCCTTGTAGAAAGGTGCTTACAAGGACGTTGTGTTTTAGATATTGGTTCTTGTTGCGGTTGAAGGGATGATGATTATTAAGGGAAAGTAGATACAGGTGTATATATACAGGGTATATACAGGTGAAAGTAACTGTCACCTCTTCAGGTAAGTTATTCCCCTCTCCTTCATGTAGAACAGGGAAGGTTAATCAGAGCATTGACAAATATTTGAACAGGAAATGAGTATAAAATGATTTAATTAAATTTCAGCCCTCACGTCCCTTGTTGATTGTCTCACTGGCTTTGAGCGAATTCTCCGTACACCTATCCCTCTGGCCTACTCCGTCCACCTTCACCACTCCATGTGGTTGTATTTGCTCGCCCTGCCGTACCAACTTGTGGGAACGCTGAATTGGTGGACAATACCCGCAGTCACTTTGGCTTCTTTTGCCCTTCTGGGAATCTTAGGGATTGGCTGGGAAATTGAAAACCCCTTTGGTTATGATGACAATGACTTGGTGAGTTCATAAATTGTTTGTGCACCTTTATAATCTGGCTTAATTTTTGTTTGCCCAAGGATTTAAAAGTCATCAAGGAGTATGTTCTTGAGTCCGCTATTTGTTGACTTAAAAACTTAGAAAGGCTGCAACAAAGCCTAAAGTTTTCAGGAATACAGTGCAAGAGATTACAGCACAACCAAATTTCCAGGAGCTATTGTATTAGGAGATTATAAAAAGCTCGTGGCAAAAAGTATTTATTTGTTTTGCTTTTATCTCAACCTCCTCATGCATATAAAGCTTTCATTTAGACAAACTTCCCTACCATAAGGTTGTGAAGGAGAAAGGACCTGAATACAGAAATGGCTATTTATACAAAGTGTATAATCAATAATTAATGTGTAGACGATTTTAACACTTATACTGTGAATTTTCCTCATTCATTTGCAATATCTTCGTATATTTTATGATAACTTGTGACTCTTCCTCTCTTTCAGCCCTTGGATGACTTTTGTAGGGTGATTCGTCGGGAAATTCAAGTCATCGTGGGCCGAGCCATCCCCACAACAGAGTCTTGGATAATGTCACCAGACAACCACCCTCTCGCACCAGTCTCATCCCTGAATGCGGAAGAGCTATCAAAAAAATCTGAGGCAGAGATTCGATCAATCCTGGCACGGGGGAGTGAGTTGCAATGTGTGCTCCCTTCCCCTCATTTAAAGGACAACGTGCCACAGATGGTCATAGTCCCAAGTGCTCTTTCAAGGCAGAGGAATACAAATAAAGACTGGAGTGAGAATAGTAATAAATCTGAAGGAAACCGTGAAGAACTGGTTTCAATGCTCAAAACTGACCCTAAGAGTTAGGGTCCCTCAAAATTCAAATGTGAGCATGAGGGAATGAATGGAGTGGATTATCTGCCTCAGAATTCCCCGTCTGTGTTTCTACCTGTACAACATTTTTTCCTACGAAATTTCCACGACCAAAGGTGATGTGTTGTTTCAAGTGGTTATACGTTACAGCGATTGTTCTGAGAGTACACAAAAAAAAATTTTTTTTCGGCAAGCCAGAAATCATTATGAGTGGCTTTTGAATACTCTTTTAAAGAAAATGGAATCTATCTACTTAAAATTTTAACTCATTACCATTACTCCTCCTTGCAATTTAGTATTAATCCTGCGTGTCGCCTACAAATCATCTGGTTAAATTAGACAAGTCAATAAGGCACAACTACTGTGTAGATGTGTGGTTACTCATTTGTAATGTACCGGGATGAATTATGACTTACATTCCTTCCTCAGCCAACTCGTGGCGTAAGGTGTTTCTCCTAAAAAATTAATATTTTGAATAAAAATTAAGTACCTGTTAAAACTTGTGGAAATTGTATGGGCATGATCGTATGGGAAGACCAGTTTTTGTTCCAGAAAAAATATCTTCTCAAGTCATACTTATGAGTTGACCTTTAAAGAGGATTTTTGTTTACATGAGGGAACTACTAGCCAGTCCTATGTTTTTTCAAGGCTAACCCCAACGTCAAGGATTGAATACATATTTGTCCATGTACCAAGTTATTCTTGCCATATTATATTGATAATTATTATTGTTATTGTACTATAATCATGTGTCGGTTGTGCTAAACACCCTGTGTGTACAATGATATGAAACGTCTACTGTATATTATTAATATGCTGACTCAAAGTTACTACGGTGTGTACTACTACCCGTAGATTCTAATCAAAACACAAAAGCATTTGATATGTGCAACAATGCCTAAATAAATGAAACATGGTGAATACTCAATAAGCCCAATTCTGCCAAAGTCCTGGCATCTTCAACGTAGAACTACAATTTTGCTAATAATAAAATAACTCAACTGTGACCGTCTGATTAGTGACTCATTCCTGCTTGGATTCCTTTATTGACAGGCTGCACCCACGCATTCACACTATCATATTACATTGCTCCCACAATCTGACTGACGTTCATCACTAAAACAATGGAGCACCGTCATTATACCATTTGATGGTCCTCGTGCTGCATTTCTGACTTCAATTTCTCTATTACAGTATTAAGACTTAATTTATCTTGTACAAATCTGGAGCTGACGGATCTTTTCCTGGGGCTGGACACTGCCAACACGGGTGTGGTCTCCACTTCAGGGGTAAAAGGATTTGCAGGGGATACGGGTCGAGTGGGACGACATGTCGGGGTCGGACTTTCAGCTCGGGTACGACACCTGAAATCCTGAGGTCTAAATCTACTCGCAGTTTTCGAAGAATCTCTGCAAGGTCAGAAGGAGTATTGAGAGGCAAATGGAGGCATGCATCACGAGGGGAAAGGAGAGGAATGCAAGAAGTAATCGTGATTGAGAAAGTATATTTTGGGGGAAAGTGATTTACGATAGCATATTTGCTTTCTCCCGGTCATAAATGATTTGGGCCACGCCGTTCATGAAGTGACGGAATTCCTCCCTCAAGTAACTAGCATCATCGTCCAGATTAACTGCAATGTGTCGCACACGTTGTCCGATCCCCACAATTTTCTGGACCCCGGTCTCCCGCTGACCCCGAAGAACATTCCCTACAATGAGGCACTGCATCGGGGAGACATTACTGGGGGAATGTGTGACAAAATGCATATAAAATGCACTACTGTCCCGAACGTGAGAGTCATTATTGACATCGTATACCAAAATCACTCCGTCCAGATTGTTCTGAATGGCCGGCCACAGCTGCTTTAACCTGGTTTAATTATGGCAGAGATTAGATCCACAATTTTTTACATCCTAAGAATTTAGATCCTGAAGGTAAATACACTATGGGGATATAAAGAAGGTTAAAATTTGATGTTTAGAGACACGACTCTAAAAATTACGTTGGTTCTATTAAGCTCAGGAAAGTTATTATAAAGCAAAGAAGCTCAAATGAGAAATAAATGGACGTGTCATGGGTCAAGGACAGTACAGAAATTATTTGAATTGGCTCCAGTTCCAGTTCAAAAATACGGAATACAATCTCCAAGAGTAGGATTAGATAGAGAGTGGAAAGAGGCAATATGTGAATAAGAAATCACCTTGGATTCCCTCCAATCTCCCACAGTTGACAGTCAACATCGACACTATACTTCGTTAACTCAATGCTGGGCATCGTAAATCCCACAATTCGGATGGAATTGGTAGGTCTGTAGGGCAAATGGCTATTAGCATTGTCACTGAGTCCTTCATTCCCCAGCAGATTGCAGATGGTCGATTTTCCAGACTGTGAACATAACAATCGATTCCTATGAATCATTTGTTCTCTGTAGCTCCAGCCGTTGCCGGGAATAAGAGAATGTAGCACATTGGACCGCGGAATTAGATCTTCCAAATCTCAGGCACTGTTTTATTTTATTCCATACAAAAAAAATAAATTTGACCAATACTTACCCCTGTCGGACCAACCACACCAATTTTCAGTTTCATTTCTGGACTGGATAATCAACGGGCGAAATTCGATAAGGAGTTTACCCAATTTATTTCCACTGCATTTACTGCATAACGAAAAACTAAAAGCTCAATTATTTCGGGTTGGATGCTAAATAATTTTATTTTTGTAGATACTGTGAGATATCACACATGTGAAAAGTACAAGTTGAAATGAAGTTAATTATATTTTCACGAGGGACGATTCTATGTATATATTTTTGGAGTGTCCGAAGGACTAAAGTTATTCCACAATAGTTGGAGTTCAAAAATTTATGGAGTCATTTGGCAACTCTTGGTCATTATAATTGATAATACTTCAATTCAAGAGTACAACTTGAATGAGAGAAAGAAATTGAGCTCACGCCTATTTCACCTGTAAGCAGTTCCCAGGTTCACTCTGAGCTGAGCTGGATTTGGATATAGGAGCGTTAATAAATTA
This sequence comes from Allacma fusca, assembly GCA_947179485.1. Lineage (NCBI taxonomy): Eukaryota > Metazoa > Arthropoda > Collembola > Symphypleona > Sminthuridae > Allacma > Allacma fusca. The sequence goes on along the minus strand of OX359250.1, from coordinate 39,046,245 downwards.
AATAATAGAAACAGTATTGAATGCTACTTGAAAGACAAAACCTGGTCCATTCTCAGTAGCGATCAGACAGTCTCAGCAGTTGAAACTCTTAAAACAAAATCAGAATCAATAATGTAGACTGACGGTCTCGTAGTTTGTTGTTAGCCAGGATCCATAGTAACTGTTTGAGGAGGGAAATGGAATTTGTCGGACTGTAGGAACTAGGAACATATGGGTGAAAACTCGTGAAACCCAAACTCTTGAGGACTGGGTCCAGGGCATTGTGATACGAGGGTATTTTGTGGTGAGAGAGAAAGTCGTTGCAGTCACTTTTGTATCCACATCTGGGTTAGTGCGGCAGTAAAAATTTTATTACCACATGCTTTTGATACCTCACTTTTTTCCTTGCATACAAGAGTCGTCCAAAAGGGTTCCAATAAAACTGGAACTGATTGAACTGATGTTTTATTCGATTACTTGGGAAATCAAAGGACGTTCAAAGGCACTTTATTTCAGGATATATCGTCACTGAATAGGATCCATGATCTAAAGGTACTGAAAACTACATGCCAAATGATTCATGTGAAATGACGCTCTAACTACGGTTTACTCATAAAAAGTAATTCAAAAATTATTAGTAAATATTTTTCTAATTTAAATTTTGTCTCATTGAAGTAAATTAGAACACGCTAATATACTACTTTTTATGATACTTGGGAGTATAAGATGTTAATAATTTTTTATTAACATGCTATCCCACTCAACTTTGTAGGGGATTTTAAAACTCAGCTTATACAGGTAATAGTTATCACTATTATTGCTTTGATTCTCCAAGTATTACATTATTTTCTCAGCTTCACATTTAAATATTATTTTTTAAAGCATTTAAAGTTCCAGGGCCAAAGTGCACACAAACCTAAAAGATAAATTATATGTAATAGTTTGAAAGTGAATACAGCAGATGGCAGCTTCCGTTCTATTTGTGGGGGGGTTGGAAAAATGTGGGGTAAAATGATACGACTTTGTTAATAAAAAGAATGACATCAGTCATTCCAAAAAATAAGAATCTTAATTTACCATTAAAATTAAGTACGTAATTACTCGCACATGTTCATTTTATAAGGATATTGAGGTAGACAGTTAACTGTAAGAATCACCACTTGGAGTTTGCGGTTTGTATCTCATCTGAGCATTTTTGTGAGCCAAACATTTGTCTAGCAAATTTTTTATTATCTAACAATATAAGGGTCAAATCCCTAGCAGTACCAAAAAAAGTAAAAAGTTCGTTTTGCTTTTAATGAAAGCACTATGTATTCGAGTGTACATTTCGGCCTGCATGAATAACCTAAACAAGTTATGTCATCATTTTACTTTTTATTAAAAATACCCCTAGTGCCTGGTACTTGGTACATTTGGCCTCTTCACCAACTATACATGATCGCAAGTGAGCAATAATTTTATACATATTATTAACTCACATATTCCATATGTCTCAATTTTGTAATCAAATTTTGGGAGTCTATTCAAAAATTTCAGCCAGGGCCCGGGACTACAATAAGTGTTGGCTAGGATTTTGCATCTGGAGCTCAATTAAGTACTCATTAAAAAACTTTTTATTGTTGCCGGACATAAAATAGGCAGCTGGAATAAAATGAAAATGTCTAACATGTTACATTTAACATCCACATTTTAAAATGTTATTTCCCTCAAGAAGGATTCATCTGAGGTCCTTACTGTCTCATCAGGACTGATTGTTTGTTGTTGTAGTTTTAAATTATGTACACATTTTTATATTTTAAATATTTTTTGATATATTTTTAATTAAAATTAAAATAACTAAGGGAGCCATGATTATTTAAAGGCAATGCATTTGCTCTACAAGATTAATTGAAGTTTTTAAATCCTATAGTGGCAACGTTATTTTGATTAAGAATTTGTATACTAAGTACTATTATTGTAATCGTCACGCTGATCATGGACTGTTGTGAGCTGACAATAGAGCTCAGGTACTTGTATAGTAATGTAGTGGCAATTTATTTGTCGTTACTAAGAAAATAAACATTCAAATTTCTGTGTATATAAACACTTCCACGAATTTAAGCACATTTATGAGCGCCTACACTCACACTTAAACATGTACAGCTTGTCACAAAATGATTGCCGTTCGCTAGGCGCATAAAGGGCAAACTAAAAAATATTTGAGTCCCCCACTTTGTAGCTAATTCTTTTCCAGAATTTCAAAACTTTGTCGTTTTTAACATTTATATCAGTACACACATTTTTCGCGAATATCTTTTAACGCTCAATTGTAGAAAATGTTGTGGGCTTACCAGTGATCTATCTCTTAGGTCTCGTGAGACTTGCCGTCATTTGGAAATCCTGGAAAAGAATCTGCTACATAGTAGGGGAATCAAATATTTTATGAGTTGTTCATTTATGTGTGTTGAGGGTTCGCAATCCTATTTTGGCACCGTGTAGAAGGTTCGTATTTGGTAGAATGTAAACAAAAGTACTATTTAACTACTTCATTTCAAAGTTTCAGTAAGTGTCTGACAAATTGAGAATAAAAGAGTCATTTCAAGCTTTAAGTTGAATGTACCGTCCTCTCTCCGATTTTGAAACATATCTTTTCTTCGCAATTATTTTCACGGTCCTTGCAAGGTCTGAGCGGCAGCGTAAGTCAATTTTGTAGGGTGCTATGATTTCAAAATATTTTTCAGATTTTTATTTTTTACTATTTTAAAATATTCATGACATTGACTCAAGACATCATTACCATTTTTTACGTCAATTGTCTAGTTAGTTATAATGTACGTCATTTTTCCATCAGACTTCCGAGTTTTCTGTAACGAAAGAAATAAAAAATTATTTTCTCGAAAAGTGCTGCACCGGTATCAACCAAGATTGAACCCATCCGAGCTGATATGAGTTTCCTTCAGGCAGGAGAGGGATTTTGTAAATCTCCCCACAAGATCGTTTTTAAGATTCCCTGCTGAATCTGAAGTCCCTGCATGGAAGTGGTCAAACATTTCAATATTCCCTGCTGAAGAAAACTTCAAGTTTTCGAAATCCCAGCTGACAAAATGTTTTCCCCTAATGACGCCAAACCCTGCTAAAAAGTTCAGCCCATTTCAAAATCCCAGTTTAAAAAACAATTTTCCCAGAAAGAGGCCAATCATTTTGAAAATCTCGGTCACAAAAACAATCCTTTCCCATTGAAATTTTCCCTGCCCGACATTTTTTCCCCTTAAAAATCTTGCAAGAATCTTCCCGTAAAAATCAGACCCCTGACTACAGGAGAAAAAAGCAGCACAAGCTGAATTTTGTCCGAAGCGGGTGAGAATGACGATTCATACCATAAATATTTCTAAGAATGAAAAATTGACGTTGGTCTCCCTCGTAGTGATTTTATGCGTTTTACATTGAGCACTCATCGGAGTACCTAATATTGACCTGATTTTCAACCGTTTTGGTGGAGGTGTACGTGCGTGCACCAGGTTATTTTACGTTTATACAAAATTTGATATACGTGACCTCCAATAATATTAAATTGTTTAACTTGTAGTCACGGAAATTTCCAATATGGAACTTGAGGTTTTTCAAGAAACATCCCCAACAGTGCTTAAACGGGACATTTGTGTGCCGGACCATGTCCCCGAGCTGCAAAGGTCAAATTATTTAACACGGGGTCATGTCATGTATTAAAGTAAAAATACCGAAGTCCGGGTGTTTTTACACAGCCTCTTCTCATAAGTCTAACTATTTGTAGAACGGCCGCTGGGCTCAATGAGTAATATGTCAGTACAACTGGCTAAGAAGGGAAAGATTAATGTGTACATATTAATACTATAATTTGAAGATGGTGACGGTGACAGTGGAAGAAGTGGTGGGGCATTTTTAAATCTTCGCTCTATTCTAAACGCGCTTTTTAGGTTAGCGAGTACACATTGCCATAAAGCGCTTTTATAGGATGTAGCATGCTATATGTAATGCAATGGGAGAGCACACGGCACGCAACACGCTTTGGCTTCAGCTAGAATTGTCGCTCCGAGTCCTCTACTAGGACGTAAAAGCAGCGCCTGGTTGCTCGAGTGGTAGCT